>VMDO01032954.1:0-18456 GCA_007922755.1 Pedetes capensis
GGGAAGGTTTATTGGGGTGCTCCCCTTATGGAGAGCAAGGAGCAGGCAGCCCCTGTAGAGCAAGGCTCTACCCCTTTAAGTGCTGGCTCTATGCCTGCAGCATAGAATGCTGCAGGCTAAGTGCTGGTACAGCTCAGCCTTAAAGGCACAGCCACAGCCGCTGGTGTTCAGTTGAGGTCCGATGGTCTTGACTCTCGCGGTTCGCCTTCTTTACCCCCGCTCCTTCCCAAGGATGGGAGGAGTTGGGAGGCTCTTCGTGGCTTGCTAGATGCCTTCGGCTCTTCGGGGCCTCTGGGCTTGATCTCGCCGGCTTGCTAGATGGTCTTGCAGGAATAGGTTCAGGAGATGGTCAGAGAGGTCAGGATCGGTGGTGCTATAGGAGGTGAGTAGGGGTCCAGGAGCCCTGCTTTTATAGGGTCCTGGAAGGGTCACATGGTGGGGTTCAGCCAATCGGGGCACACAGCTGGCAGGTATAGGGGGCAAATGGACATAACTGCCAGGTAGAGACAGTTACTACCTGCACAGTGGTGAGGGGAGCCAATCAAAATTATGGTGGCTGTGGCTGGTCAAGCTGGCTGGGGGGGCCATCTTTGCTCACTCGATGGGAGGGGCTGTTTTGAGTGAGTGAGATGAGCCCTGGGGTCAACTAGGGGTCAGCCCCTCAAGCTGTCATGAGGGACCCTAGCTGGGAAATATTATTTTAAAAATCCCCAACACTTCCAGAAAATTTTTATTCATTCATTCATTCATGTATTCAATCACTCATTAATTGAAGTTTTTACTTTTCCATTGTATAAAGGATCTCAGCCATGATAGTCACTCTGATATGAGTGAAAGAGAGTACAGTAAACAAGAGAGACACCATCCTTCCATTGTGAAACTTAAAGTTTAGTAGGAAACATAAAAAAGTAATTAAAAGTAATGGAAATGTCAAAATGAAACCCATTAAGTTGTACGCTAACTTAAAAATTACTAATTAAAAATGAAAACATAATAGCTATTATGATAAATGTATGACATAGAGAACAGAATTAGAAGAGTGATGTTGTTGTTGTTAGGTGCTGTCTAGTCTAGTCTGACTCATAGTGACCCTATGTACAGCAGATTGAAATACTTCTCCATCCTGTGCCTGGCACACAATCTTATTTATATTTAAGCCCATTGTTGCAGACACTGGGTCAATCCATCTAGTGAAGGGTTTTCCTTTTTTTTTTTTTGCTGACCTGCTACTCTCCCAAACATGATGTCTTTCTCCAGTCACTGATCTCTCTTGACTACATGTCCAAAATATGTAAGATGCAGTCTGGCTATTCTTGCTTCCAAGGAGCGCCCTGGTTGCACTAGAAAAGTGATAGGGTGACCTAATCTAATCTTGGGAGGATACCAAAAAGGACTTTCTGAGCAGATGCCCTTTAAGAGTGTTGGAATTTTTTAAATGCACTCCATAACTAGGGTCCCTCATACTAGCATGAGGGACTTACCTCTAGATGACCCCAGGACAACATACCACTCACTCCCTCCTACCCCTCCCATCCAAGTGAGCAAAGATGGCCCCTGACCAACCTGACCAGCCTCAACCACCTCAATTTTAATTGGCTACCCCTAGCACCTCAGTTAAATAACTGCCCTTACCTGGCAGGTATGACAGTTTACCTGCTATACCTATCAGAAATGTGCCCTGATTGGAAAACCCCAGTACACACCCCCCTCTGGGACCCTATATAAGTAGGGCTCCCAGACATTCTTCACCCTTCCACTGTTCTCCGTCCCTCAACTGCTGTCCGGACCCCATTACCTTGATCCAGCATTCCCCAATCCAGTGGAAGATCTCCAAGCCAGCCCACACTTCAAGACCAGGGGTCCTGAAGCACCTAAGGCTATAAGCAAGTCACAAAGGGCCTTCCAATTCCTCCCATCCTTGGGAAGAAGGGAGGCAGAGAAGACGAGCTGCCAGAGTCAAGACCACCGGACCTCCAGCCCAGCGGAACACCAACTGCTTATAGCTGTGCCTTCAAGGCTGAGCTGTACCACCAGTGAGCCTGCAGCATTCTATGCTACAGGCTTAGAGCTAGCACTTGAGCACTTGACAGGGGCTGCTTGCTGGTTGTACCCCACTTGGGGTGTAACCTAATAAACTTCCCTCTCTTGTTTCCCACAGAAGGTCTCCTGAGATCCTTCTTTGGTGCCTCCGGCCACTACACCAACTGGGTCCAGTGGGTCTCCCATACCCACTCGGTGTCAGGGCAAGGCTCTGACCTCTGCTGGGCCTGAGCCGAACCCTGCCATAAGAGGAAATCCTAGGGATAGTAACTAGATGTCTGGAACTCTTATATGATCTTTGTGTGTACAGCTCATTTCATATTCAACCCAATGAAGTAGATACCACTATTGTTTATGGTCCACAGAGGAAGAGTTTGAAGCCCTAAAAGGATGAAGAGTGTTGCCCCCAGATCTGACCCAGGCAGTTTGGGCCTAGAGGAAGTGTCCTTAGCCACAGCTCTTTATCAACTAGTTCATGGGAAAGAGAAGAACATTCTGGACAAAGAAAGCAGTTTATACTCCAGTGCAGCCAATGATCATTGATTTTATCATTTTATTTTGGAGACCCTGTAATAATATAGACATTGGGTTAGACATTAAGGACAAAGCAGGAAAGAAGTCAGAAAAACTTTCTACTTGTCTGCAACTTACAGATGAACAAATAACAAATGGTTGCAAAAATAATTCTAGCTCCACTTTTTTTTTTCTTTCTAAATCTTCGGCACATCCCCATCAAAAGGCAGTCTTTTTCCCTGTATTTTTAACTTGAGAAGGCTTTGTTGATTACATCCACAAACAGACTGGGACTGAAGTTATGCTGCCCAAATTCTGAAGCTAAGTCATTGGAAATGATGTGTTTTCCACCTGATGCACCATCTCCTTCACGATGCTTTAGAGTTCCAACCTCCATAGGAGAGATACAGCCTCTTTGAGACATCATACTGCAGAGTCCATGGGCAGAGAACCATGACTGTAACTTCTTGAAGACCCAAACTGCTCTAACTCCAGCTCCTAGAGTCTTCCCAGAACAGGAACCAGGCATGTGTGGAAAGAGGCCTTGAGATGAGTAATTCCAGCCCCAGCCAGCCTGTGACTCTTAACCACACAAGAGACCCCAAATGAGAGCCACTTGAGACCCAGTACCCTCCCACACATGAGAGGTGGTGGTACAATGATTGTCATTGTTTTAAGCCACTAAGTTCTGCAGCTATTATTGGAATAATACAGGCAAAGTGCACACATAATGATCTTTCCAGAGCTCCTTTTGAAATTCACGTGTTATAAAGTTCAGTCATCAAAGGTCAGTGGTAGAAGAGCAAAATGAGACAGAGAATTTTATGTAGAATGGATTTTCCAAAAACAGGTGGCATGATAAAAATACACATGTGTGTATACACATGAAAGAACACACATACATATATATTTATAGGAATAAATATATATATAATGTATCATAATGTGGAGAATAGAAAGATAAATCACTGGTTGATATAAAGGATACTGGATTAGGAATTTATTATTAAACAAATTTGTCAAAAGTTAATTAAAATAATTAGTTAAATAAAATATATTCTGGTTTACCACTCTGTCCCAAAATGATACACTCTAGACTAACTATATAATTGTATTTTAGAGTTAAATTCCTTCCTAGAATGAATAAAATAAACATTTTAACATACTTACATTAAAAGTCCTTCAAAAATGTTCCATCAGGAAATATATCCAAAGGACAAGAAGCAAAGTAAAAATAACACAACACATTAGAGACATATTTGCATTAAGTATGGCAGAAAGAGAATTACTGTCCATGCTATAAAAACAATTCATGCAAGCAGAAAAGGGAAAAAGTCCATAATTCCAAAAGTTAAATGTGGACATAATTTTAAAAGCCATGCACAGAACACAGAGCGCATAATGTAGAAAACAAAAATGGCTTATAAATGTAGGCAGTACTTAATCTCAGAGGTAATCAAAGAAATTTGAGTACATTGAAATCAATGTAATATAATTTGTCAAATAAGTTAGCAAAGTTTATCAGAACAACAATATTCTGGGGGAGATTATGATGATACAATTACTTTTATTCACAGTTAGTGGAGTTTGAAATAAATATAAATTTGGGGAAAGCAACTTGGTAAAATATATGAAAGACCTTAAAAATATTCACATCCTCTGTCCAAAGATTTTGGTCTTCTGGGAACTTATTATTGAAGCATTGTATTAGTTTCCTAGGAATGCCATAGCAGAATACCACAAACTGGGGTCCTTGAGTGATAGATGTGAATTGTATCACAGTTCTAGAAGGTAGAAATCTGATATTAAGATACAGGAAGGGTTGATTCCTTCTGAGGGCATGAGATATAATCTGTTCCATGCCTCTCCTCTGGCTTCTACAGGTTTGCTGGCAATCCCTGGTGTTCCTTGCTTTGTAAGCATTGTTATTAGGTGCCCTTGAGTAGGATCTGACTCATAGTGACCCTATGTACAACAGAATGAAACACTCCCAGACACTGTGCCATGCATACAATCATTTTTATGTTTAAGCTGATTGTTTCAGACACTGTGTCAATTACTTAGTTGAGGATCTTCTTTTTGTGTGTGTGTGTGAACTGCCACTCTCCCAAATATGATGTCCTTCTCCAGGGATTGGTCCCTCCTGACAACATGTCCAAAATATTTAAGATACAGTTGTATCCACTTTTGTTTCCAAGGAGCACTCTGGTTGCACTTCTTTTAGGACAGATCTGTTGGTTCTTTTTGCAGTCCATGAAATATTCAGTATTTTTCTCCAGTGCTATCAATCAAAATCATCAATTTTTCTCCTGTCTCCCTTATACAGCTTTCACAAGCTTATGAAGTGACTGAAAATATGGCATGAGTCGGGTGCACCTTAGTCTACAATGTAATGTCTTTACTTTTCAACACTTTAAAGAAGTCTTTTGTAACAGCTTTGCCCATGAATTCTGCCTTCAACTTTTCCTGTTTTTGTGTCCATACTTTCCTTTTTATAAAGACACTAGTCCTGTTGGATGAGTGCCCACCCACATCCTGACAGGATCATCTGCAAAGACTCTTTCCAAATAAGGTCACATTCACAGGTCCCAGGAATTAGGACTTCAATATCTTTGAGGAAAGCACATTTCAAACCACATAGGAATGATCCAAACAATGACAACAACAACTTTTTTTAACATAAAGGATTCATCATAATATTATCATTATAAAGTATTAGAAATAATGTAAATACACAACAGTGTGACATAGTTAATTATTTTCCACTAAATGAAGTAAGGGGTTGGAGTTTAGCTCAGTTGGTAGAATGCTGCTCTGTGTTCTCTGAGGTCCTTAGTTTGATCCTTAGCACCACTAAAATGGAATAAGTATGTGGCAATCCACTCCCAAAGCAATCCTGAAACAATCAGCCATTGAAAGCCCTATGAATAGCAGAGAAGCACTGACATAGTGCTGGGTGTGGTGAAGTGTTGGGAAGTGCTTCATTCTGTTGTATATAGGGTCATAATGAGTCGTCCCGCTCAATGGCACCTAACAACAACAGCAAATGCAATAAAGCCATGAAAATTATGATGAAGAGATTTTTTAAATTCTTCGGGGCTGAGGACATAGCTCAGTGGTAGAATGAGGCACTGGGTTTGATCCCCATCATCACACATGCACGCACACACATGTACACAGATGCACACATACATGTACACACCAAAAAAAGAAAAGTATATGGACAGAGTTTATGCTATATTTAGTAAGATATAAAAAATCATTTAAGTCCTATGCTCTCAACACTATAAAATATGTAAGAAAAAGACTGTATAGACAGGAGAAATGTATTGAATCATTTACACTGATTGTGAGAATGGAAGAGGTATGGAAGATTTTTCTGTTTCTTTTGGTATTACTTGGGAGTTGAACTCATGGCTTCATGCATGTTACACAAATGTTCTACCCCTCAGTTGCACACCCAGTCCCTTTTTTAGTTCTTATTTTGAGACAGGGTCTCTCTTCATTGTTCAGGTTGCCTCTGCCCTTGAACTCTTCCTCCTGCCTCAGCCACTTGAGTCACTGGAACCACAGGCATGTGCCATGGCACCTGACTAAATTGTTAATTTCATTTTAATTTTTAAGTATTTTTTCCAAGTTTCCACATTGATCCTATATTTCCTTAATAGAAAAACTTTGACTCTAATAATGTCCATTTGATGCTTAAAAATAAAAAGATTGGACAATCCTCACTTCATTAGCACTCATTAGCATAGTGTCATGATCTTTTTTAATAGGCTAGTCTTCAGGATAGAGAAAATTCATTAGAGACCTAGGACCTCCTATGTCTTAGAGAAAAGTCCTATATTAAAAATTAGAAGACCTAGGCTGTGCACTGAGTTTTCTGAAGACCTTGTTCTCCTCTCTGATCTTCATGTTATCCACGTATGAAATAAGAGGGCAAGGCTCAGTGTCAACTCTGGATAACATTCTGAGTTTTAAGCTGAATCTACACTTCACCTTGGCATCTTCTGCTACAGGAATCTAACAACCCAGGGACATCCTGATTATTTTGTTTACCAAAACCCTCTTTCTGGAATACTGAAGCAAGTTTCTAGTTATTTCTAATTCTTTTCCTCTGTTTTTGAGATTCTAACTATCCAACTTCAGTTTTCCTACTTTTTTCAGTTCCTTGACTTTCAAGATATTGTTTCTTATGGAAAGCTTATAAGTGTTGAATGATATAATTATGGAATCACGGAATAAGAGAATTTAATTCTGAAATGATATCAAAACACAGGATTTACCCAGATAAGGATGATTTCACTTTTCCTTTTAATAATATTATTTTTAATAATTAATATTTATTGATTATGATAGCATTCACTTATATAACATAATTATACTTTATTTTTTAAAATAATATTTCCTTTTCATCATATGTATGTATGCCATTAGGCCCAGAATCTTGCTACTGTTGAAATGCTCCCTCAGGATGTATTAAAGCAGTTAAAAGACCCGTAGGTGTCCTAATAGAGGGCCATGTTAATTCTCTATTCTCTTTTCCATTTGTGTCAGGAAAAAAATGACTATTTGGCATCACCATTGTCTTCTGTGGAAGGAAACTCCTGTTAAAGGAAAGGCTACTTCATAAGCTGATCATCTTGATTCATTTAACAATTCAGAAACTAGAAGTAGAAACTACAAACAGCAGAAGTGCTCATCAAGGTGTAAGGTGAGTGTTTAAATCTTTGAAATCAGGGAGGTGGGGGTGAGGAAGAGAAGGTGAAGGAGGTGAGAGAGTGGAGACGGGAGAGGACACAGCTAGCAGGGCTCGGAAAAACCCCAGGTTGCTAAGGGTGGAGATTTCCTTCGCAAACGGGAAAGCTTATTACTTTAAAAATTCCTTTTGTATGATATCTTTGTAAAACTAGCTTGATATGAAGTCTACTACAGCACAAATATTGTGAGTTATTTCTGTCTCATATTTTGCTTGTTAACATATGTGACTTAGTTGATCATAAGATAAACATTTGTTCCACATTGAGGTGATCAAGAATTCCAGAGGTAGAGGAGCCTATGAGATTATGATGCACCCTGGAATTGGGAATAATCTTTGGGAGGACACAGCATAGAGAATTAGGGATTCAAGAGATTCTTGCTTGGTCCCAAGGGTTATGAAGCTTCCTGCAGCAGACTTCCGGATTACACAAGAGCACAGCAGCTTCTCCTCTGGTAGGAGGAGGACCCTGGAACACCTCTTCCTGCCATTTTTGCTTCCTTTTGGGCTGCAGCTGCTGTACCAGCTGTCCCTGGGGCTTCTTGTAGGAGAGAGAGAGAGAAAAGCCTCACCCTACAAATTTTTTTTTTAATTGAGGAAAGGTTGCACAATGCAAAGGATTAATGGGTCTCATTTCCAGCCTCCTCCAGAAAGGAATTGCTCCATGATTGACTCAGGAAGGAAACTAAGGCTAGACATTTCAGAAGCCAGCAGTAGAATGAGAAGACCAATGTGAAACATGTTGCAGGAAAGGAAAGCCAAAACTGTTCTCCGATCACTGATCCAAGGCTTTCCTTTCATGTCCTATGGGATTTAGCATTTTAAGAGAGGAACGAGGAGATCTTGGTAACCTGGAAAAACGTGAACCACCTGAGTGTCTCAGTCATTGGATTTACTTTTTTTTTTTTTTTTTTTTTTCAGTACTTGTGTGTTGAGCCCAGGGCTTTGCACTTACTTTGCAAGTGCTCTACCACTTTGCTCCACTACCAGCCTATTTTTTATTTTTTTTATTTTTGAATCAAGTTCTAAGTTACACAGGCTGCCTCTGGCCTCGAATTCCCTATCCCTCTGCCTCTGCCTCCTGAGTCACTGGGATTACACGTATGTGCTACTGTTCCCAGCTCTGGACTTGCTTTTTTTTTTTTTTTTTTGTGGTACTGGGGGTTGAACCCAGGGCCTCGCACCTGCATGCTTTGCAAGTGTTGGACCACTGAGCTGTGCCCCTAGCCCATTTATTTTTTTTTTACTTTTTGAGACAGGGTCTCACTAAGTTACACAGAGTACCTCTGGTTTCGAACTTGCGATCCTCCTGCCTCTGCCTCCCCAGCTGCTGGGGTTATAGGTGTGCACCACCGTGCCCTGCTCTGGACTTGCATTTTTAATGAAGAGAGAAGGGATAAACAGTTATTGAGCACTTTGTCTGTGTTAGACTCCATGATAGGCACTTCATAAGCCCTATTTCATTTGAAACCATTTAAAATAAGAATTAATCTACACAGCATGGATAATTATCCCATCATACAGATGAGAGAGTTGAGGCCCAGTGAAGTGGCTCTTCAATGTCCACATGTGGCCAGTACATGTGTCAAATGTTGCTGAAGTGATTTATAAGTGATTGATTGGGAAGATGGGCAATCTGGTAGTTATTCTATTAGATATCATTGTTGTTGTTGTTATCATTGTTGTTAGGTGCCATTGAGTTGTGTCCAACTCACAGCAACCCTCATAGGGTTTTCAATGGCTGATTGTTTCAGGATTGCCTGGGGAGTGGATTGCCACATCCTTCTCCTGTTTTTGCAGTGGTGGGAATCAAACCCAGGACCTAAGAGACTGTAGAGCTGTGCTCTACCAACTGAGCTCTACCAACTGAGCCAGCCCCATTAGACATCATAGATATAGAATATTTCTATTTCTATTTACCTATATTGCATGAAGTTCTAGTGGACAGTGCAGTTGTAGAGAGAATAGAACAGCTCAAAACACACCCAGTAAGTGGAAGAGGGTATTTACAAAAGTAAAAGATTTGGTAGCAATGAAATAGGACATGGGAGCTCCAAGAATTAGGCAGAGATCCATAATATAAGATACCCAAAGAGCAGATAGTCTATAGCAGATAGTCTACAGCAGATAGTCTATAGTACCACCCTGTCATCCAATCCTGTCTGATCTCAGAAGCTAAGCAGGGTCAGATGTGTCAGTGCTTGGATGGGAGACCTCCTGGGACTACTGGGGATTGTAAACTTGGGAGAAGGGCCCTGTAGCCCACTCCTGAAACAAAGAAGTACTGACAATAGTGCTGGGCACAGCACAGTGTGAGGTAGTACTTCATTCTTTTGTGCATAGGGTCGCTATGGGTTGGGCCTGACTTGATGGCACCTACAACAACAACAAAAGAGCAGATAGGAAGGATTCAAACCAAAGATCAGAGTAGATGACTTTTTTCCAAGACTCATGGGTAAACAGCTTGAAAGGTGTTAAATGGGTAAAATCTCAGTGGGTAGGGCTGCAGACAGATTTTAGCCCATGTTTGCACTTCAAAGGTGGACATAAGAATATACCATAGGGTCAGTGGGCTTTGTCCTCTCCTACATAAGGGACCAGTATGGGTGAACTAGTACTGAAAGATAGGGCAGGGTTGTGACAAGAAGAGTCTGATAACAAAAACCTTTAGCCTATTTTATGCTCACATGCATAACGTGTGTGTGTGTGTGTGTGTGTGTGTGTGTGTGACGAGAGTGTAACTGAGCAAGGTTTAACCTTTAATAGCACAGTTTATTTTCTTGCATATCTTAGATTCCACGTTGAACCTTCATATATGTGTATCAGGCGGGAAATGGAATCAGTGATACTTCAGCATTCAAACAAGGCTGCTTCTCCCCTGCATTGTGATGGTCTCTCTTGAACCCCTATCTACTCTGTGCTTTCTCCTCCTGGTAGTAAGAGATGAATTGGTGAGGACTGCAAAATCTTTTTCTCCTCAAATTCATGTTGTAAATGTTTGTCTAGCTTGGTCATAATTATACACACTTGTCTGGGCTAAACAGAAAAGGAGTAAGTGATGGAAAGGACTTATATTCTGGCAACTTATGTATTTTCCCAGTAATATATGCAGCAGAAACATCGCAATCAGCTTAGTGACCAGAATAAGTTCCCAAGATAACCCTAAGAAGCAGTTTACAAGAATTGGTGTTACTGCACCCCCAAATATGTTTATATACAGGGTACTTGCACAGATGTTCCTGCCTGTGTTAAAGCTTTGTGTACTCAGTATACATGTTGGAGATTTGCCATACAGTAAGCAAAGGTTCTGAGAAGTATTGTAATAAACAACCCTTTTGAATTCTATTTAAGGCAGAATTTCCCAAAGTAGTTTGGAATTTTTTTCTGTTCCTTTTCTTTCTCTCCCCTTTCTTCTCTTCCCCTCCTCTGCCTTCCCCCTCCTCCTTCCCTCCTTCATCCCTACCCCTCAGTTCCCCTCCTTCCCCTCCTTTTACCTTCCCTTTCCCTTTCCCTTTTCCCTCTTCTCTCTCCTCTCCTTTTCTCTCCTCCCCTCCCCTCCCATCTTCTCTCCTTTCCTTTGCTTTCCTTCCCTTTCCTTGCTTTTTTCCTTCTTGTTTTTTCCCTATGAAACACCCGTGAATAAAGCTCTTTCTAACATATTTTGAAAAACACTTGCATAAATATCTGAATCATTACATGAATTGGGGGAGGGGTGTGTGTGTGTGTGTGTGTGTGTGTGTGTGTGTGCACTGTATTTCACTCTCACAGAACTCAAAATAATGGTCGGTATTTGAGGAGGTTGTGGTTTCCATTGTTGTTGTTGTTGTTAGTCGGTATCCGACTCACAGCGACCCTCTGTACAACAGGGGAAACACTATTGTCAGTGCTTCTCTGCTGTTCATAGGGTTTTCAATGGCAGATTGATTTTTGGGAGGGGGTCGCTAGGTCCTTCTCCCAAGCCTACAGCTTCTGGTGTTCCCAGGCGGTCTCCCATCCAGGTACTAACCAGGCCCAATCCTGCCTAGCTTCTGAGATCTGACAGGATCAATGCCACAGGGCTACAGCTGCAGGCGTGGTTTCCATTAGCCTGTCCTAAAAGTCTGAGTATAACCTCATAACTTTGTATCCATTGTGTAAGCCAAAATTTTGCTTTTGAGCATAAGTTCTACAGAACATTGTATTTGTTAGTTATTAGTTATTTAATACTTTGATGAAATTTACAGTGAAGCAACATGATTTGCCACTGCATTTTTCTCTTACCACCCTCTATTTGGTATATCACATGACCTTCTTTTCTCACAGTATCACCTTAGCTCTCCGACTAGAGCCCTCCCATCTCACCCTGACCAAGATTATTATGGCAAGAGATCCCTGTCTTTGAACCACATCATTATTTGCCACTGCCAACTAGACAAGCCCCAAGCAATTTCTCGAAGTCCTTTGAGCTTGTGATTCCTGCTATGCCTTTGCTAGTGCAGGCACTTGATACCTTTTTGACATGCCCTTTATTTCGTTCACTTACCAAACATCTAGTCATCCTTCCGAATCCGATTGTCATGATGCTTGTGGAGGATTTTTTGGTATTTACAAAAAGAAGAGAAAAGAAAAGTCATTTGTTGCTTCTTCTGTGTTCCCATTGCATTTTGCATTCATCCATACTTTTGACTTTTTGGTTTTAAGGAAAAAAGGGTGCAATTGGAAAGAAGTTTGTACCAAAGAGAATTTTGGGATAAAACTATAAACTCTTCTAACCTTATTTGATAAAGTTACACCATTGTTATTATCTACAACTACCATGCATGCATTATGCTCTAAGCATGAGGATATGCATGCCACATATGTCTTCTTTTCAATCCTTAAGATAAAGAGGAAGGTTTTGTAGGCCTGATCCAAAGTTGTTTGGTTCAAAAAATGTGTTCTCTCCACTAACACTGCCCTTGGGTGTGTTACTGGCCATGTAATGTGCCATTCAACATAGTCCATGTTTATAATTGCTTTTTATTCTCAAACGAAACTTTCGAGGTAATATTAGTTTCCACACTAATTTATAACAAAGGAAGGTTAGTGTTATTTTCTCAAAGTCAAGTAGCAGGTAAATGTTAGATTAAAACCCTGTGCTTTTTCCAGTGCATCACATAGCCTCAGGTTCCTTCTATTCAGATGGGAGTAGCCTGGGATTTAGAATGGACATCAGGAAGCTCTGTTAAATCTTTATTAAAAGAATAGATTCAGGAGCTGGTCATGGTAGCACAAGCCTGTAATCCCAGTGACTTGGGGAGCTGGGGAAGGAGGATGATGAGATCCAGGTCATAAGCAGCCTGTGTAACTTAGCAGGACGCTGACTCAAAATAAAAAATAAAAAATGGGCTGAGGGTGCAGCCCAGTGGTAGAACACTTGCAAAGTATGCATTAGTTATGTGTAAGGCCTTGAGTTTAGCATCATAGTACCAAAAAAGTCATACTTATGTGTGGAATAATCAATCTTTAAGAACTTATGAATGGGGGTGTAGCTAGGGATATAGCTCAATGGTAAAGCTCCTGTTTCACATGCACAAGGCCCTAGATTCAATCCTCGATACACATACACATGCACATACATATACATCCATATATACATATAGTATGTTATTTCCATATACATATGTATATATGCCTGCAGCCATAGCCCTGTGGCATCCAATCCCGTCAGATCTCGGAAGCTAAGCAGGGGCGGGCCTGGTTAGTACCTGGATGGGAGACCGCCTGGGAACACCAGAAGCTGTAGGCTTGGGAGAAGGACCTGGCAACCCCCTCCCAAAAATCAATGTGCCATTGAAAACCCTATGAACAGCAGAGAAGCACTGACAATAGTGTTTCCCCTGTTGTACAGAGGGTCGCTATGAGTCGGATACCGACTCGATGGCACCTAACAACAACAACAATGTATATATACTTATGTCACAAAAATGAAAACAAAAAAGTCCAGACAAATGACTCTGTTCCTTCAACTGTTTCCTTCAACTTTTCTTTCTCTCCCCTTTCTTCTCTTCCCCTCCTCTGCCTTCCCCCTCCTCCTTCCCTCCTTCATCCCTTCAAAAGTTGAAGGAAAGATGGAGGTAGCAAGTAGGGATTTGGGGAAGAGAAAGACTGTAGATTAAAATAATAACTAGCTGATTCCTTAGCAATTTTAGATATGATTTTGGTTGTAAGTGGAATCTAATACGCCCAAATCCATGGAAGCAGAGAATAGAATGGTGGATGTCAGAGACTGGGGAAAGAGAGATGCAGAGATTTTGATCAAAGAGCACAATGTTTCACTGATGCAAGATAAGCTTTGAAGATCCACTGTATAATGTCTATAGCTCTCAATGCCCCATGTATCTGTCAGCTTGTCATGCTGTGGGGATTTGCATGTTGCTGTGATGCTGAAAGCTACGCCTTCAGTATTTTAGATACCAGCAGGGCCACCCATGGTGGACAGGATTCAGCTGAGCTTCCAGACTAAGATAAATTAGGGAGAAGGATGTGGCAGCCCACACCCAAAACAATTGTTGTTGTTAGGTGCTGTTGAGTCAGTGTCTGACTCATAGCAACCCTATGTATAACAGAAAAAACACTATTGTCGTGCTTCTCTGCTATTCATAAGGTTTGCAATGGTTGATTTTTGGGGGGTGGGGAGTGGGTTTCCAGGTCCTTCTCCCCAGTCTACATCACCTGGTATTCCCAGGCAGTCTCCTATCCAAGTACTAAGCAGGTCTGAATTTGCATAGCTTCTGAGATCTGATGGGATTGGATGCCACAGTGGTGCAGCTGCAGGCCCCCAAACAATTATCCATTGAAAACCCTGTAAATAGGACAGAATCACTGTCAAATATAGTGCTGAAAAATGAGCACCCCACAGACTAAAAGGCATTCAAATGATGACTGGGGAAGAGTTGCTTCCTCAAAATAGAGCCAACCTTAATGATGGAAATGGAATGAAGCCCCTAAGACCTCCATTTGCTGATATGGCACAACTCAAAATGAGAAGAAACACAGTGTTTGCAACAATGGGCTCAAACATAGAAAAGATCATGTGTATGGAAGCGTCAAATAGTGTTTCATTCTGCTATGTTTCATCCTGTTATACATAGGGTCTGCTATGAGTCGGACTTGACTTGGTGGCATCTAACAAGAACGATAAGAACAACCACAATAGCTAACAATAACTAAAATTTATGAAGAGTGTAGATTTTATATTAAGTATTTTTACCACACACATATGAATTGATAGTATTAGTAAAAGGATCAGAAGGAAATTTTGGGAGGTGATAGATATATTCATGGCCTTGATGGTAGTGATGTTTTCATGGATATTCACTTGTCTTCAAACTCATAAGACTATATACATTAAGTATCTACAGATTTTAATATGCCAATCACTCTTCAATGTAACAAAAATAAATAAGTATATAAATATATTGTAACTTACATAACATCTCAATTTTCTTATTAAAAAGCT
Source organism: Pedetes capensis (assembly GCA_007922755.1). NCBI lineage: Eukaryota > Metazoa > Chordata > Mammalia > Rodentia > Pedetidae > Pedetes > Pedetes capensis. The sequence continues at coordinate 14,793 of VMDO01032954.1, forward strand.
GTGTTAATTACAAGAAATCAGGGAAAATCTGAATACTGATTATGGATTTGATAGTTAATAAATTATTACTTTTGTAGGTATGATAATGTGATTATGATTATATTTGGAAAGGGAAGTCCTAGTTTTGTAGAAATAAATATTAAAATATATATAGCTACAATGACAGACATTGTGGATATGTGTTTTAAAGTGTCTGGGACAGAAACTGAGTTTGGTGGCTTATGCCTGCAATCTTACTGACTTGGGAGGTAGAGTCAGGAGTATCTCAAGCTTGAGGCCAGAAGCTGCCTGTGTAACTTAGTGAGATCATAACTCAAAATTTAAAAAAGTAAAAAATGGGCTGGTGGTGTAGCTCAGTGGTAAAGCACTTTCAAAGCATGCATGAGGCCCTGGGTTCAACCCTTCAGTATGTGAAATGAAATAAAAAATAAAGAAAAGAAAAAAGAAAATAAATCAAGGAAATGGGCCAATAAATAGGTTTCCAAATGAAACTAGATAGGCCATGAATCTATACTTGTAGAAGATGGAAATAGGTATTTGAGGATTTATTTTATTATTATAAGTTCAAAACAACTTCTTCCTCCTCCTCCTCCTACTGCTCCTCCTCCTCCTCCTACTGCTCCTCCTCCTCCTCCTCCTCCTCCTCTTCTTCTTCTTCTGCTTCTGCTTCTGCTTCTTCCTCTGCTTCTTCTGCTTCTTTGTTCTTCTTTTTTTTTGTGGTACTTGAGAGTTGAACACAAGGACTCACACATGTTTTTGCAAGCATTCAACCACTGAGCCATATACCCAGCCGTTTTTTTTATTTTTATTTTTATTTTTTTAACTTTGCATTTTTGAGACCAGGTCTCACTAAATTACACAGGCTACCTATGGCCTCCAACTGGTGACCCTCCTGCCTCAGCCTCCGAGTCACTGGGACTATAGGTATGCACTATGGCACTTGGCTTAAGTTCAAAGCTAATGATAAAACATTAAAAGTTAGCACTTAGCAGGTAGTATCCATATCATGGGCAGAAAGGTTGATAGAAGGTTTGCATGTTTTCTTATCAATAAATATCAAAACAGAAATCATGTCTTCCAGGCAGGTTATTGTCTCCATAGCTAGATTCTTGTTTTACCATTCAAGAGCAATTTTCTCTTAAGAATACTTATTTGAAATTAAACTGGTAAGGGGTAAAAAATCACCAGCATTTTTCTTATGCTATTACTTTGTATGGCATCCTGTGTTTTGAAAGTAGATTTGGATTTACCTCTTGATTTAGTAAAATATATAAATTTTTGGTATAGGAAGAAATTTTCAGCCTTTTAGAATCATATGATCAGTATAAAAGATTGCAGGAGAGAATCTATGTTTACCAAAGTGCCACTGATGTGATAAAACCAAGAGTTTCCATAAAATCTCTTCTTTCTCTTGTGCTGATTGGCCCTAGATGAGGCCATGCTGGGCTTTCCCAATAGGGAGCAGTAAGCAAGATGGGAGGAACATGAGTTAGGCACTGAGCAGGACTAACTAGGCTTCCTCTAGAAAGAAGACAATTCTTTCTATCACCAATCCCAGGGACTAAAGCCAAGTCAAGTTCTATCTGGCTCAAGATTGATATGTAAGGGCTCTTATTGCATGGATGGGGAAGAGTGGAAATGGGATTTGGATCTTTGCAGAGTTCTCTTCATTCTGTCAATGTTGGGCTCATTTAGAACAGAGACCTATTCGAGTTGAGGCAGGGTTGCTCAAGCAAGACCTTGTGGAGGGAGGGTCTGAACTATTAGCCCATTTCCTGGACTCTACTGCCCAAAGTATCAGGACAGAGAGTCAAGAGCTAGTTTAGGAAAAGAGTCAGGCCATGAGGGCTTAGGAAATAGATAGGGATTTTGGGTGAATGTGTCCACATGGACACCTGGGTATGAACTCTCTCTCTTACTACTCTATTCTGTATTCTGATTATTCTGTACAAAGTGATAGCTATTTCTAAAACTCACTTTGCTGATGAGTAGGAAGGAACTGACATCTTCCTTAGCTGGGTCTCCATTGCCCTAGGATTGGAAAAGTTTGAAGATGCTGGTGGCCAGTAGTCAGTACCCATCACTGAGCTAGGAAGGGCTGGGACAAGTAGACTTAGGGGCTTTTTGGAGACTTTGTTTCTGGCCCATGAGAAAATGCAAGACTACATGGCCTACTTGATGAAATTTGGCCTCTTTTCCAGCCCAGTTTAGAGCAGAGCTTGAAACTAGTGCTCTGAGTCAACACCCATTGACCTTTATGACCCAGGCTTCCCTGAATCAGGGAGCCTTGAATTCTATACTCTACACTCCACACTCTTCACTGTTTACTTATCTGATGGAGCTGTTCTCTTGGAAAGCTGTGTTATTCCTGTAATGCAAAGTGACAGAGAAAATAAAAACACCCAGCTGAGAAAAAGCCACAATGTTAATGTGAAACACAAACTTTCTGTTCATCTGAATCTTAGTTTATTTTAAAACAGAACCATAACGGCTCAGATCCTGGAGATTGGGAGGGGCTGTTGCCACAGCTGCCCTGCTCTCAGATCCTTCCCCAATGTGCCTTCTGGTCTTAATCCTTAGCACTTTTCCCAGGAGGCAGAGTGGTATGATGTGGGTTCCCCCTTAACTCCCACCCCTCGAATATGTCTTGAAGACCAACAATGGAAGAGCAAACTCTTGAATTAATAGTAGATCAGCCTGCAACTAATGTCACAATGTCCTCTCTACTAACCCTGAAGTCCCTCTGAATGAATAAAAGCTCAGCCAGAGTTCCCCACGAGCTTTGTTCTGGATGAATGTGACTTTTGTGTTCCATATGAACCAAGTTTGGGGTCTGATCCCAAACTCTCACAGCTGGCATTGAACAACATCTGGTTGGCATCTTCTATACCCTGTATTTCCTAGTGTTTGTCTGTGATTTTTGGAATTATCTCAATTTTCTTTCTTTTTTTTTTCTTTGAATGTTTTCTGAACATTATCCATATAAGAATTTTAGCCATATAAAGCTCTGGGGAGAACCCTGCTATGTAGGCTGTTTCCTGTCCTCATTCCACCCCCAAACTGGAAAAACAAGAATCCACGCTGGAAACTGAAGAGAAGCTGTCCAAGTGCTAGAAGAAATGCAGGAAATTCTCCCAGAGGAGAGGGTTTCATGAATCAAAGGAGGTAAACAATGTCAAATTATACCTCTCTAAGAAGACAGTTTAAAAAGTACACACCAGCTTAAAAATTGATGATCTTAACTGAGTAAAGTAATGATGGTCAAACAAGGAATGCAATAAATTGAGAGGTGCATAGGAATGAAGAAAGAAAGAAAGAAATAGTGTCTGCTAGGCAAGTTAGAAATTGTTAAAAGAGAAATGGATCACATGAACATTGACATTCTAGACATCAGTGAGCTAAAATGGACTGGCATAGGCCATTTTGAGTCAGACAGTCATATGGTCTACTATGCTGGGAATGATAAACTAAAGAGAAATGGGGTTGCATTCATCATCAAAAAAGACATTTCAAGATCTGTCATGAAATACAATGTTGGCAGTGATAGAATAATATCCATACGCCTACAAGGAAGGCCAGTTAATATGACTATTATTCAAATTTATGCACCCACCACCAAGGCCACAAATGAAGAAAGGGAAGACTTCTATCAGCTTCTGCAATC
>VMDO01032955.1:0-18455 GCA_007922755.1 Pedetes capensis
TCTCCCTATAACATATCATGAGGAAAATATTTTTCTAATTTTAAACATATGAACTATATGTTAAGTGTTAATTCTCTTATAGCATTATAATTTAATGATATTATAGTAGAAGAAATTGGTTTGTATCATACCAATTACCCTTTACTTGAAATTTGCTATGATTATTTTAGGGAATTTAAAACTAGCAATTTTTATAATTGTCTATAAGCCTAAAAAGGTTATGTGTTGCTTAGGAATGCTGTGTGTCTTATATGTATATTCCTTAGGCAAGTGATATCACAGTGCAGGCTGCCCACATCTGTTGATTAATTCTGGTGCAAACTCTTCATTTTGTTGTATGACAAACAGTTGGTGGGCTGGTTGTTTAAAGGAACACTCCCTTAGGTGACTCTAGTTAATCACTTTGCAAATCTTCTATATTCTCACTAATTTTACACCTCACTTTCTAAGAGTAGGAAAACTCTTAATTATATGATGTATTTGTGAAATTTGAGTTAGATTTTTTACCAATTTTTTAAAGAAATTAGAAATGATACCAACTGCTGGTGAGGCAGACATTTAGTTATTATCTAATGGCCATCTTTATTTTCAGTGCCTTTTTTCAAAGTAAAATATGCCTGAATTTATTAAGACCAACTGCTTTCATTAATTTGCTTAGGATGTGTATGGTGTAATTTTATTTGCCATCTTTAATTCTAATTTTTGTGTCTTTAAACATGTGTCTTTTAAACAAGATGTAATAATAATTTTATATTTGATCCAGGCTGAAAAGTCCTTGAAGTATAAAACTTTTTTTTGTATTTTTGTTACTATCCATTAAAATTTATTTATATTATCTAATTTTGGGCATTTGCTTGTTTTAATCATTTACATTTTGTTCTGCTTTCTTCTCTTCCTTCTCTTCGCTTTGACTACTTTTCAAAAAATATTGTATTCATTGTGGAAGTTAGGACATTTTACTAGCTTTAGTTGCTACACTTCAAGTTTTAATGTGTAAATACATTTTGACAATGGTTAAATATAACTAATACCTTCACTAGTGTCTCCATAATGTGAGTGACTTAATAATACCTTAGCCACTGCCTTTTAGAAAATTAAATACACCTTCTTTAAAGTCCCACTAAATAGATATTGCCATGATGGTCACCAAGCTCCCCAATTGCCCCACTGTTGCCAGCCTCCTTGTAATCATGACGTTCGTCATTATTATTGTATACTTGGGAAGAAAAAACAGGCTAGTCTTGTGGCCCCCAGAAAACCATGGATGTGAGTGTGTATAACTCCCAGGGTGGGCTATGAAAGGCAGAGCAGCTTCCCATGATTTCTGCATTGACCACTCTCGAAGCGTCCACCATGTCAAGAGGATTTTCAAGTCACACTGTGGAGGGAGCCCTCCAGAAAAGAGGAAACTTGCCAGCAATGAGAGCAAATCCTCCTGGAAATAGATCCTTCTTAACATTGTAGTCCAAGCCAACCCTCAACTGCAACTTCATGTGAAGCCATTAGGAAGAGATGCCCAACTGAACTACCTGTGTCTCCTGACCCACAGAGACTATAATAGATAATAACCTGCTTGTTGTTGTTGTTGTTAGGTGCCGTCGAGTCGAGTCCGACTCATAGCGACCCTATGTACAGCAGATCGAAACACTTGTGCCAGGCAAACCATCTTATTTATGTGTAAGCCCATTGTTGCAGACACTGTGTCAATCCATCTGGTGGAGGGTTTTCCTCTTTTGCGTTGACCTGCCACTCTTCCAAACATGATGTCCTTCTGCAGGGATTGTTCTCTCCTGACTACATGTCCAAAATATGTAAGACACAGTCTGGCCATTGTTGCTTCCAAGGAGCACTCTGGTTGTATTTCTTCTAGGACAGATCTGTTGGTTCTTTTGGCAGTCCATGGTATATTCAATACATGTCTCCAGCACCACAATTCAAAAGCATCAATTCTTTTTCTGTCTCTCTTGTTCAATGTCCAGCTTTCACAACCATATGATGCCACTGAAAATACCATGGCATGAGTCAGACGCACCTTCGTCTTCAATGTGACATCTTTGCTTTTCAATACTCTAAAGAGATCTTTTGCCACAGCTTTTCCTAGAGCAATTCATCTTTGGATTTCTTGACTGCTGCTTCCACGGGTGTTGATTATAGAGCCAAGCAAAGTAAAATCTTGGACAACCTCAATCTTTTCTCCATTTAATGTGAAGTTGCGTGCTGACCCAGTCGTAAGGATTTTTGTTTTGTTGATGTTTAGTCGTAACCCATATTGAAGGCTATGATCTTTGGTCTTCATCAGTAAATGTTTTAAATCCTCTTCATTTTCAGCAAGCAAAGTGGTGTCATCTGCATAATGCAGGTTGTTAATGAGTCTTCCTCCAATCTTGATGCCACGTTCTTCCTCATAAAGTCCAGCTTCTTGGATTATTTGCTCAGTGTATAAATTGAAGAGATAGGGTGAAAGTATACAGCCCTGATGCACACCTTTCTCAACTTTAAACCATGCAGTGTTTCCTTGTTCTATTAGAACAACTGCCTCCTGGTTCATGTACAGATTTCTCATGAGCACAATTAGGTGTTCTGGTATTCCCATTTTCCGAAGTATTTTCCATAATTTGTTGTGATCCACACAATCAATTGCTTTTGCATAGTCAATAAAACATAGATAGACATCTTCCTGATATTCTCTGCTTTCAGCTAATATCCACCTGACATCAGCAATGATGGCCCTAGTTCCCCGCCCTCTTCTGAATCCCGCTTGATTTTCCAGTAATTCCCTGTCTATATATTGCTGCAGTTGCTTCTGAATGATCTTTAGTAGAATTTTGCTGGTGTGTGATATTAATGATATTGCCCGATAGTTTGCACATTCAGTCGGATCCCCTTTACTGTTGATTAATTAAGCTTAATAAGTTTTGTGGTGATTAATTAGGTAGTAGCAGATAAATTATATAGTAATTTGTTGATATTTATAATTACTGCTTTATATGGTCAATATTTGTTTCTGTTTGGCAACATTTACCATTTTTGTGTAGCTTTTAGCTCTTAGGATAAGATTTAGGTATGGCTCAAAGACATTGAAGATAAAGTAACCAAGACATTGAACAAATGAGAAACTGCAGAAGTTTGAAAACTAAATTCCAGGAGAAAATTCAGGTAGAACAAAAAGTACAGGGGGCATGAGAGTAGCGGCTAGATAGCAATGTCAAGCCAAGGTCCAAGAACTTGGGAAAATAGTAATACAAGAAGAGTATGATAAGTGTTGAGTGATGTTACCTTGATCTGCTGACTTGTTTTATAACCCAGATGTCCATTTTTAAGAGAGATGCTATTCAGCTTAACTGATCAAAGACAAGGATGAAAAACATTGGATATAGCTTCGTTTTGGGGTGTGTTGTTGTTGTTAGGTGCCATCAAGTCGGTTTCTGACTCACAGTGACCCTACATACAACACGAAAAACACTATTGTCAGTGCTTTCCTGCTATTCCTAGTGTTTTTAATGGTGAGTTGTTTCTTGGGAGTGGGTTGCCAGGTCCTTCTCTGAAGCCTATAGCACCTGGTGTTCCCAGGCAGACTCCCATCCAAGTACTAACCAGGCCTGACCCTGCTTAGCTTCCAAGATCTGATGAGTTTGGAAGCCACAGTGGTATGGCTGCAGGCTCATTTTGGGATTTGTTGTTGTTGTTGTTGTTAGGTGCTCTCCAGTCGTGTCCGACTCATAGCGACCCTCATAGGGTTTTCATTGGCTGACTGTTTTGGGATTGCCTTGGGAGTGGGTTGCCATGTCCTTCTACCATTTTGCGATGTGGGAATCAAACTCCAAACCTCAGAGATTGCAGAGTAGTGCTCTACCAACTGAGCTAAATCCCAACCCCATTTTAGGATTTAGTGGACCTTCAATACTGTTTTAGTGGTTCCCTTGCTAGTTATACAAACCCTGATTCAGTAAAATTTCTTTTCTCATCCTTGAAATTGATCTTCATGTAAGGAGTTAAATACCAACCTAAATATTTTAGAGTGCAAATGCAATAATTGTTATCCCAGGAAGAAAAAGTATCACTACTGAATCAGCTCCTCTGCCGAGGGCCAGATCTGATTTGGGTTCCTGTCATTTATTTATTTGATTTTACTTTATTTTATTTGCTTGCATTGTTGGAGACTGAACCCAGGGCCTCACACATGCTAAGCAAGTGTTCTACCACTGAGTTATAGCCTCAACCCTTATTCTATTGATATTGACAAGTTAAAGAAAAAATATGTATATGGAGAGAGAGTATCCTTCTAATCCTGATTTTTTGAGTGATTTTTTTGAGTGAATTTTTTTTTAATCATGAAAAGATGTTGAATTTCTTAAGTGCATTTTCTGCATCTATTAAGATCAGGGGCTGGGGTTTAGCTCAGTTGGTAGAGTGCTTCTCTGTGGTCTCTGAGGCCCTGGGTTCGATTTCCAGCACCACAAAAATGGGAGAAGGAACTGGAATCCCACTCCTGAAACAATCCCAAGACAATCAGCCATGGAAAAACCTATGAATAGCAGAGAATAACTAACATAGTGCCAGGCATTGCATGGTGTCGGGGAGTGTTTTATTTTGTTGTACATAGGATTGCTGTGAGTCAGTCCTGGCTCAGCAGCACCTAACAACAACAATTGAGATGATATATTATTTTTATTCTTCATTTCACTTACATGATGTACCATATTTATAGATTTTCATATTTTTGTACCACATTTATAAATTTGCATATTTTGAATTATCCTTGCATCCCTGGGATAAATCTTATTTGGTAAAAGTGAATGGTAATTTTAAGATATGCTGATGAAATCAGAACTAAAAAAAAAAATAACAAGCATCTCATGGGGGGTTTTTGCACTGTGTTCATCTGGGCCATTGGCATGTAATTTCATCTTTTGTCACAGTGTCCTCATCTGGTTAGTCACCAAAGTTATACTGTCATTATACAAGGAGTTCGGAAGTGTTCTCTCACTTCAAATTTTTGGAAGAGTTTCAGAAGAATCAGTATTATTTCTCTTTTTGCATGTTAGATTAGATGGAATGTATCAGTGAAGCATCACGTCATAGGATTTGTTTATTATTTATTGTCTGAATGAGAGAGAGACACCTGTATCATTATTCATCTTTGGTCTGATCAGATGTTCTATTTTTCCTGATTCAATCTCAGTAGATTGCATGTGTCTAGGAATTAACTAGTTTCTTCTATGATATACAATTTGTTTACAAAGTTCTTCCTAGTAATCCCTTATAATACATTATATTTCTATTACCATATTCTATTAATGCCTCTTCTTTCCTTTTTGTTGTTGTTAGGTGCCGTCGAGTCGGTATCTGACTCATAGCGCCGCTCTGTACAACAGGGGAAACACTATTATCAGTGCTTCTCTGCTGTTCATAGGGTTTTCAATGGCAGATTGATTTTTGGGAGGGGGTTGCCAGGTCCTTCTCCCAAGCCTACAGCTTCTGGTGTTCCCAGGCGGTCTCCCATCCAGGTACTAACCATGCCAGTCCCTGCTTAGCTTCAGAGATCTGACGGGATCAGATGTCACAGGGCTACAGCTGCAGGCTCTTCTTTCCTTAATGCTGACATTTATTTCAATCTTTTCTCTTCTGTCTTAGACTATGTGTGTTCTTAAGGGTGAAATGAGTCTCTTATAGGCAGAAAATAATTTTTTTTGTCTATCTAGGCATTCTATGTCTTTTGACTGGAAAATTTAACCCATGTACATTGAAAGTAATTTCAAGGTAATTACTTATAGGTAAGGACTTATTACTAACTTTATAAAAATATTGCTTTCAAATTTTATTATAGTTTTATTATTTATTTTTTTCTTTGTTGTTATCTTCATGTATGAATAGGGGCTTTTCTATAGTGGTGTGCCTGATTCCTTATTTTTAAAAATCTTTTGTGTATTTATTGTGTTTTTGCTTTGTGGTTGCCATGAAGCTTACATAAAATACCTTGCAGTTAGTATATAGATAGGAAACTGCCAGAAAATCAAATCAGATTCAGAAGAGGGCATGGAACCAGGTATAGCATTGCTGATGTCAGATGTTTATTAACTGAAAGCAAAGAATGCCAGAACAGTGTTGTTCTATGTGTTATCAATTATGCAAAGGCATTTGACTGTGTGGATCATAACAAATTGTGGATAACACTGTGAAGAATGGGAATACCAGAGCACTTAATTGTACTCATGAGGAATCTGTACATGGACCAAGAGGATTAGAACAAGGAAACACTACTTAAAGTCAAGAAAGTGTGAGTCAGGGCTGCACCTTTTCACTATACCTCTGCAATTGCTCTGCTGAGCAAATAATCCAGGAAACTAGACTTCATGAAAAAGAACTTGGTATCATGATTGGAGAATGACTGATTAACAACCTGTATTACACAGATGACACAACTCTGCTTACTGAAAGTGAAAAGGATTTGAAACATTTATTGATGAAGATCAAAGAACACAGACTTCAGTATGGATTGTGACTCAACATCAATAAAACAAAAATACTTACAAGTGGGTCAATATGAAGCTTCATGATAAATGGAGAAAAGATTAGAAAAGATTGAGATGGTGCAAGATTTCACTTTACTTGGTTCTAGAATCAACACCCATGGAAGCAGCAGTCAAGAAATCAAAAGATGCATTGCCTTGGGAAAAGCTATGGCAAAGGTCTCTTTAAAGTATTGAAAAGTAAAGATATCACATTGATGATGAAGGTTCCCCAGACTCATGCCATGGTATTTTCAATCACATCATATGGTTGTGAAAGCTGGACATTGAATAAGGGAGACAGGAGAAGAATTGATGCTTTTGATTTATGGTGCTGGGGATGCATATTGAATATACTGTGGACTGCCAAAAGAACCAACAAATCTATCCTAGAAGTGCAACAGAATGCTCCTTGGAAGCTAAGGTGGCTAGACTGCGCCTTATATATTTTGGACATGTTGTTATGAGGGACCAGTCCCTAGAGAATGACATCATGTTTGGGAGAGTGGCAGGTCACCAAAAAAAGGTAAGATCTTCAATTACATGGATTGACACAGTGCTTGCAACAATGGGTTTATACATAAATAAGTTCATGTGCCTGGCACAGAATCAGGGAGTGTTTCATTCTGATGTACATAGGGTCTCTATGAGCCAGACCTGACTCGAGGGCACCTAACAACAGCAACGGTTAAAATAGGCTGGTATATCCTGATAACAAACTTTTGTAACATTAAAAAGCTACACATTCACTTATTGCCACATTTTATGTTTTTGTTGTCACCTTTTTCAAATTTTATGTTTTGTATACTTTAAAATTATAGCCATTATTTTTCTAATAATTTTATGTTTTAACATTTATGTTGTTGTTGTTGTTGTTAGGTGCCGTCGAGTCAGTATCTGACTCATAGCGACCCTCATAGGGTTTTCAATGGCTGAGTGCTTCGGGATTGCCTTGGGAGTGGATTGCCAGGTCCTTCTCCCATTTTTGAGGTGCTGGGAATTGAACTCGGGACCTCAGAGACTGCAGCGCAGTGCTCTACCCACTGAGCTAAATCCCAGACCCTTAACATTTATAGTAAACATATAATTTACATCTGATCATGATAGGATGGGAGTATCTTGAATTTGAGTATATTCACCCTTTGACTTGTGAGTGGATCTCCCTTAGCACTGGGTCTGCCTCACAGGTTGACTGTCAGTGATGGTGGCACCCATGTCTGATGAGTGGTGCTCACAGATTGGCAGTGGTGCTGAGGCCTTACACATGGCAATGGATGCAGGGACTATGTCACTAAGTTTCAGGGCGATCTTGGCACTGGTGCCCCGTATGCAGGTACCCTTGCTGGTGAGTTGGTAAGGGGTCACCAGGTGTGGGTGTTTTTGAAGTCTCTAGGTTGTTGTTGTTAGGTGCCCTCAAGTCCAGTCCAACTCATAGAGACCATCAGAGGGTTTTTCAGTGACTGATTGTTTCAGGATTGCTTTGGGAGTGGGATGCCAGGTTCTTCTCCCGCTTTTGTGGTGCTGAGGATAGAACTTGGGTCCTCAGAGAGTGCAGAGCAGCACTTTATCCACTGAGCTAAACCCCAGCCCGGTGAAGGCTCTAGAGCTCCAGGGAAGTAAGCACAGCTAAAATCAGCTACAGTGTCTGTGGGGAGCTAGGCTCAGCATTCTATTACAGTTAGGTGGTGCCTGGAGCCCATGCACATGCTGGGACTCTCAGTGCCAGGGTATGAGATATGTAACTTGCTGTCGCAGTGGCTCTGCTGTTTGAGGTGTGGTACCAAGCAATACAGCTTTGAAGTTAGAGAGCAGGTAATGGAGTTTGAAAATGCACCAACCTGCAGCAGCTATGGGTTCCAAAGCACAGGTAAACTGCACTGCGGCTGAGCTTGTGACGGACGTGTGGGCATGTCCACAGGGACAAGGCCTGCAGTGCGTGGGATGCCAACTGGCTTGCTGTGGTGAGGGCTCTTGTGTCTGAAGTGAGGGCTGGGGCAGGGTAGCTGGAGCTGTGGTCTGGAGTGTGAGAACTTGCAGGGTGGCCGAGGCTCTGGTGCAGTGGTGTGTGTGGGATTGGGAGAGGTGGTGGCTAGGGTCTGGGAATATCACGGCAGTGAATCCTTCTTGAGGGGTGGAGTGTATAACCAAATTTGCCCCTCTGGGGTTCTCTTGCAGGAATGATTGTTAGTTATCTCAGTGGGAAAAGGTTCTGGATTCCTCTGCTAAGCAGCTCACAGGGGCCATGGTGCTTCCTACAGTGTCTGATGTCAGTAGCCTCTGTGCTTTTCTTTTGTTTCTAGCTGCCTCCTGGAGTCTCAGTTATCCCTGTCTTATGGATCCCTGTGGATGTTTTCTTCCTCTTCATTTTCTTTTCTGCACTGCTTTGGATGAAGGCTCTTACCTCCACTCCACCATCTTGATGGTGTCACTCATTCCAACAGTATTTCTTTCTGGATCAAAATATTGTGGCAGTCTTTCTGTGCCTGGAAGGCATTAATTCTTCTGCGGCCATGCGAGGAACATGAAGTGCATTGTCAAGCCCACTCGCATTCTCTCGTTCAAGTCTTTAATAACAATGCCTTGATTTGGAGTCTGTGGTAAAGTAAGGAAAGAAATAGGGTAATCAGGCAGAAATCATTGCTCTCCTTTTCGGCACACGAGACACTGCTTTCCTACAAATTGGTGTCTTTTTGTGATCTAGGTAAGTGCTTAGAAATACTGTCTCATGCAAATGCATAGTTTAAATCAGTTATGCAATGGTTGTCATTAGCAGGAAGATCTATTGCTATTCGTTGAAGATAGTTTTTTTTATTGTTATCTACTTTGAGATTTATGTGTACTGCTATTTCTCTAGAAGTTGATGGTAAAAATTAGGACCAAAATAAGTCTTTATATTGTATTTTACCATATCTAGATATCTCAAAAATATATTTAAACATGTATACATTTTTGTGTATTTCATAATGATTTCTGACAAAAATAAATTGAGCATAACCTAAAGGGATTTCATATATGGCCCACTTCTCTCATAATCTTCCATCCAAGTGCAGGAAGTAGACAGATGTCCTAAGGATTAAGTACAAAATATTCCAGATGGCCAATATAATTTTTGCAATTCACAATTTCCAATTTATATAAACAGAATAACATTAAGATGAAACGGAAGCAGCCAACATTAATTTAATTGATTGATGGGTACATGAAACATATGTTGTACTTTTCTTCTATTTTTTTATAGGCACCTGAGGAATCAGAGTGCCAAACAAAAATCTTCCACATTCAACATCTTCACTATTCCCTGGCTTTAAAATGTTTTATATTTTGGTTTCCCTCAAATGTGATTTACTACAGAAAGTATCATGCCAGATGCCTTTCTTAGTGGGGTCACACATGCTGTTCTCTTCTGGATTGCCATGTGTCTTGCCCCTGAGCACAGAGATAATTCTACAAAGCCACACAATTTAGGTTAGGGGGAGCTTTTAAGGCAGAAAGGATGTTTCTCCATATGAGAACAAGTTGGAGATCAGTATGAAAAGAAATATAAGTCCCATATTCTCTCATCCTGTGGCCATGCCAGAGTCTAGGACCTTTGCTGGGTCAATTCAGTGTGTGGGTTTCTGTTCAAGTGTAAGAATCATTTCCCACTGTCCTTCTGGTCTCCTTTTCTCAGGTAAATGCATAAGTGGTTGTTTTTAAGTGGAATTAAACTCACACTGCCACATGGGGAAGTCTGGACCTGTGCAGGTGCTACTGGTATTCAAAATTGTGTATTTACTGTACCAGATACCACTCAACCATCATGTGTATCTGCTCCATTCAGATATCCAGTAGATAATTTTTCTCAGGAATTTTATTGTCCATACTTGTGTGTGTGATATATAGATTTTGCTTAATCACAAGCAAAAATGAAAATCTGAGATACCAAAAAAGAAAGAACAAATCCAAATATAAAGCAGAAAAATTATCTTGATGAGCTCACTGATTGACTTGGACAGGCAGACCCAGGAAAAATGTTTTGTCAGACATTGGCCTTGTCCTTTAGCTTATGAGCAACACAGCAGCAAACAAAAACTCAGTGTCTCAAACCTAACACTCATTGAAGGCTGTTCAGTTGAATATAGTTCCAGAGTGTGCACAGTTACCTTTCATTGATTTTATATTGTATTTTCAATACTGGAAGGTTGAACCCAGGACCTCAGGCATGCTAGGTAAGTGCTGTACCACCGAAATGTTCCCAGCCACTTTTTATTTATTTATTTACTTTTTTGAGACAGAGTTTCACTGTATGGCACAGGCTGCCTCTGGCCTTCAACTCTTGATCTTGCTGCCTCACCTCCAGAGTCCCTGGGATTACAGGCTTGTGTCTTGGTGTCCAGCTTATACTGGCTTGTCAAATTCGGGAATATCAGGGAGCACAAACACACAATTTGACTAAAACACTCTTGGCCCACTCCTGTAATCCCAGCAACTCAGGAGGTGGAGGCAAGAGGATCACAAATTGGAATAGGAGCCCAGAGGTAGCCTGTGTATCTTGGCATGACTCTGTCTCAAAATAAACATAAAAAACAAAAAACAGCCTGGGGGTGCAGCCCAGTGGTAGAGCACTGACAAAGGATTTGTGTGAGGCCCTGAGATCAATCCTCAAGCACTCCACTCACATCCACAAAAATTACTAGAGTATATCCTAAATTAGGAGATGTTCAATATCTAGCCTACAAGATCATAAAAACCACATTGAATACCTGGCTGCATTCAGTGGAGACTCAGGTATTTTAGTCATTTTTATCATCTAGAATAAATAATGCTCAACAATTGCCAATAAAATGACCAAGCTGATCAACAATGGAATTAAATATTTTCTGAAACAAATATAAACACTCCTAATGGAAGATAACATAGTCTAGATACTGATCAACATAATATTTACAATACAGGTTCAAGTAGTTCTTATATATATGCTCAAAGATCTAAAGAAAATTATGAACACTGAGATGAGAGATTTAGAAGACTTAAATAATAAAGTGGAGAGCCGGGCGCAGTGGTGCATGCCTGTAATCCCAGCAGCTGGGGAGGTAGAGGCAGGAGGTCACAAGTTGGAGACCAGAGGCAGTCTGCATAACTTAGTGAGACCCTGTCTCAAAAAAAAAAGTTAAAAAATGGGCTGGGGGTGCAGCTCAGTGGTCCAGCACCTGGAAAGCATGCAATTGCGAGGTCCTTGGTTCAATCCCCAGTACTGCCAAAAAAAAAAAAAAAAAAAAAAAAAAAAGAATCAAGTGGAAATTATGGATAAAAAAATACCTGAAGCTAGAATTTCACTGTATTCATTTATTAGCAGATTATATACTGCAGAAAAGACAATGAACTTAGAAAGACAATATTATAAAGCATCTGAAGCAAAAGAAAGAGGGAAAATTCTCTGAAGGAAAGAGAACCAACCATCAGCATCCTATGGAACTATATGTATAATAGGGATCTAGAAAAAGGAAGGACAAAAATGCATGTAATTCCAGCAACTAAGGAGGTAGAGGCAGGAGAATCATGAGTTCAGGGCCAAAGGCAGCTTGTGTAACCTAGTGATACCCTGACTCAAAATAAAAAATAAATAGGCTGGGGATGCAGCCCAGTGGTAGAACAATTGCCAAGTATGTGTAAGGCTGAGTTCAACCCTCAAGTATTCCCTGAGGAAAGTTCCAAATTTAGTACAAAATTATAAACCCAAATATTTAACAAAGTCAATAAATACAAAATAGATAACAAGCAAAGCAGAAGCAAGCAAGAAAACACAAAGAAAAGCAATAACCAAATTATAATTAAATTTTAAACCCCAGAAATAGAGTAAAACCACTGTATGCTGTATATAAGAGATCAATGATAAACCCATCATTAAATTTTCATCAGAAAATATGATACTCAGGAAGCAAGGAATCATGTCTTTTCCATGCTAAAAAGTCATAAATAAAATAAATATCTAAAACTAGCTACCTTCCACTCTATATTAAGAGAAAATATCCTTCAGAAAGGAAGGTCAGGGAAAAATAGTTTTCAGATAAATCCAAACACAGTACATTTTTACATACAGTATTGCATTCTAAAAAATAGTTAAAAAATTTTCAGAGTTTTTACCAGACAAAACACACACACATACTCTGAGGAACCCTCAAAAATGAATATATACATACATACACACACATATATATAAAATGAAATCTCACTTTTTCATTTCTTCACAATATAGTTGTTTATAGCAACAGATACATAATGCATTTTGCAGTGATTAAAATATGCAGTGTGCAATTAAAAGCAATTCTAGAAATATAACAGAGAAACCTGATGGAATTATTATTTAAGTGAAATAATTAGATGAAATATCCATGACTAAATAATCTGAGTTTCTAAATCAAGTAAGCGTTTTATGTCTCATGATATTAGATAATGAATGAGTAATAGCAGTAAATCATTTTTAAATTACAAATAATAGCAAAAATAACTTTAATCAGTGGGCACAATAGTGCTAGAACATCCTCTAGAGGCTCATTAGGTTTTAGATATAATACATTCCTCATTGTGTAGCATGAAATCCAGTTTCCTATTAATATTCTTGATAAATCACCACAGACAACAGAGTATTCTTCCTATTTCTCTTCTAGTTTAGTGGCATGAAGGTGCATTTGGAGTAAGCTATAGCATGAACATTCCATTCAAAGAAACATTTGTTACATTGTCAGGGGCAAGAGTTTCTTCTAAGATTTTAAGAATGCTGCAACTGAAAGCAAAATTTTCCTGTATGAGACACGTGCCTCTCCTTTTCTTAACCTTGTTTCATGGATGGGTGTCTTATGATAGTGAAAGACAAACACCACATTAAGTCATAGTTTCACAGCAAATACCAAATCTTCTAGGATGGCACTGCAGACTTGATCATCTCCCAGTTGTCCACAGCTGACTGTGTGCGTCTTCAATGAGTCACTCCGCATAGTTTAGGTCAACTACTTCCAGATGAAGGAATGAAAGAAAAGTCCAGGGAATATTCAGGATATCAGCATACTGCCTTGCCACTTTTTATTTGAAATTGAATACTTTTCTAAACAGTATTTTGTAGGATTCAGAGAGATCAAATCATATCCAGAATAAATATCCTTTCCAGTGAAGAAAGAGTGTTCTTTCATCTGTTTTGGAAGTTGTCTGATATATTAGACTGATACCAATAGGTAGTACCATGTTGGAAACTGAGCATTGGAATCAGCTACTTACAGATTAGCTACTCATCATTAGTTGTGACTACCAATATTTTACATGCAGTCTCCACTATATTGGGGCCACTCCTGTGTGCACTAAAAATGTAGGTACCTTGGGACATGCCTCTTATCACAATAAAACTCAAGATTAAACAAAGATACATCTGCTTACAATGTTAAAGAAAGTGCAAAATCTTCTATGACCATACTTGCCAATAGAATCAAAAAGAATAGTTGAAGGAATGTGTTTTACTGTCTAACTCTCACCAAACTGAGCCACATTAATGAAATGTAACTTATATTCAGAATCTTCTCTGGAAGGGGATCTGAAAAATGGTTTCAGCCCTCCAGGCTGAAACAAACTAAAGGAAAGGACATTAGAAAGTAGTAGGAATAAATGCTGAATAGTGCCAATTAACAATATTCACTACCCAAGACCTCAAAAGTAAACTTCAATTCATCCTTCTGAGGAAAATACCTGCATTGCTGGGCAACACCTTATTAAATGAGACATTAACAAGGAAAGAGATTTACAGAGTGTCACAGAACTAAGGAATTACCACAGAAGATATGAGGGAATCCCTTCCATTATGTTAGAGGGAGAGCCAGTCAAATTGCCATGCAAAGACAGTCTGAAGAAGGGATGTCTCAAAGAAAATGTTTTAATATGACAGATATTTGACTGAAGAGAAACTTTGAAAATCTAGTAAAAGAAAGTAAAAATAAATATTAACAAAATTGGCTTATCTGTGAAAGTTATTCACTTGGTCATAATAACACTCGGGATATTGAAAAATCTAAATTATCTGATATAATCACAGTACATGTATAGATAAAGAGAAATATTTTCTTGGACTGAGTTTAAGGAAACTCACTTTTCATCCTTTATAAGGAATAGCCATGGTATTATAAATCAGAAAAGTATGCAACAGTAATACAAATATATTATTTAAAGCATGGAAAGGAACATTTAAAGTAGTAGTTGTTGTTAGGTGCCCTGGAGTTGGTGTCTGACTCATAGCAACTCTATGTACAGCAGGCAAAACACCATTGTAAGTGCTTCTCTGCTATTTATAGGGTTTTCAATGGTGGTTTGTTTTTAGGGGTGGGTTGCCAGGTCTGTCTCCCCAGCCTATAGCACCTGATGTTCCCAGTCAGTTTCCCATGCAAGTACTAACCAGGTCTGACCCTACTTAGCTTCCGAGATCTGATGGGATCAGACACTGTAGTGTTGTTTGCAGGCTTGAAGTAATTAAAAGGGTAGAAAACTACTGCCTTTATAGAGTGAGAAACACAAAAACTGAGGAAAGGAATATCCTTGAGAAAACTAGTTGGAAAGATGAATTCAGACTTTGACCTAGAAAAGGGTTCTTAACCCGTGTGAATCAATGCAAAATGAAAATGTCCTCATGAATATCAATCCCTGTGTGACTCTGCAGGTCATGTGGCCATGAAACTATCCCAGAACTACAATTTAAATTCCCTTGGGTGTTTCCATCTAGATTGGTTCACCAGCTAATAGTACATTTGTGTCTGAAATACAGGAGGAGAGAATGAAGGAAGGTTATACACTTCAGTAAAATAAAGGAAGGAATTAAATATATGAGAATGACTACAAATCTCCTTGGAAAATATTTAGTTGAGTAAGAAAAAAAGAGTATAAAGAAGAAGGCTGAAGAGAGTATTATTCACCCCACAGTGTCTAGAAAAAAGGGGTTTTGTGTATAGTAAAACACTCTTCCTCTAGCACTATGGTCTTTTTATTGGCTCCAGGAGTCACAATCTTTAATTTAGAACTTCCCTTTGGCTTTGCTATTAGTCATATTTTCAGATAGCCTCTTAAATGCCAAATGTTTTCATAAATATCTTTAAAAATGACTATAGTTTTGGCATAGAAAACATTAATATGTATGAATATTTAAAGTCCACTGAATTCAAGGAAAATATATATTAAAGGGAAATGCATAATTTTAACTTATTTTACAACATCATTTCTTTAAACTGACAAATGTTTGAGGAAATTATAAGCATTCTATCTAAGGCAGGTGGGGGAAATTTACATATTATATTTTAGGTTTCCTTTTACTGTGGAAACTTCTACTTTATATTATTTTTTAAAGAAACTTCAAATATGTTTCACTATTATATCTTACTTTAAGATGGATTTTTATGTCTTGAATTTGCTGTAACCCACTTATGCAAGTAAAAAATGTATATGGTGAAAATATATTTTTTCTAAAAGAAAATATTGATGAAATTTGCACTGTCATTATTATTATTATTATTGGTCAAGATTAAGTTATCTAAACCTCAGCCCTGCTGGCATTTAAGTCTGGGTAATTCTTTGTTTGGGTGGCATTGTAGGACATTTAGCAGATCTCTAACATTTATCAACTTGATATCAGTCACACCTCCTACCTCCAAATTCTAACAACTAAAAGTGTTCCCAGATATTTGAAAATAATCCCTGGCAGAGCATTGCTCTCCATTTATGAGGAATTTTGGATCATGAGGAATTTTGGAAATGAAATTTAACTATTTATAAACATCAATATAACATGACTTAGAATCCATTTGGATATTTAATTATATTAACGGCTATTATTATTTTGCCTGAAGCCATAGCCCTGTGGCATCTGATCCCGTCAGATCTCGGAAGCTAAGCAGGGTCGCGCCTGGTTAGTACTTGGATGGGAGACTGCCTGGGAACACCAGATACTGCAGGCTTGGGAGGAGGACCTGGCAACCCGCTCCCAATAATCAATCTGCCATTGAAAACCCTATGAACAGCAGAGAAGCACTGACAGTAGTGTTTCCCCTGTTGTATGTAGGGTCGCTATGAGTTGGATATGGACTCGACGGCACCTAACAACAACAAAAACATTATTATTTTATGAAGTATTGGGATATGAGACTTTCTTTCTTACTCCCCAACCCCACCCCGCAAGTGACTGTTGTTCTATATTAGAAATAATAGTTCTTGCTGGGTTGCAAGTATAATCTAAATGAATAATAGAAATTAGGTAGTGGCACTGAATAGAAGGTCTGATTTAGATCTTCGTGTGTGTGTGTGTGTGTGTGTGTGTGTGTGTGTCCTCATAAGCTTGCTGATGAAACTTTAAATTAAATTGATTCTCTCTCCAGCCTATCATTGTGGACCTTTTGAATTACCTTAGTGATTTAGGATTGCAAAAGGGAAATAGGAATGAAAAAGAGCATCTTCTTAGTAGGTTTAGAAATCAGGGCCCCAGTACTTTCTGGATTTAAGAGACACAAAAAAGTAGTGATTATCTGGGACATTATTTGAGTTTAAGGCAACTGTTAGCTATGTGTTTAGCCAGTATTTCATTTCCAACTCAAAGTATATCACTTGGTCAACCCCTGATAAAATATTATGGAGTATTGTTTTGGGGGAAAAAATTAGGCCACAATATTTGCTTCTGTATACAATAAAAGTCAGATATTCCTACTTAACTCAAACTAGGTTCCATCTAACTAGAATAAATGTATCAAGAATAAAGACTCTCATAACCAAATTTAAAATCAGTTCACCTTACATTTTCATTGCCACCCTCCCCAATTCCTTTTCCATTCCAAAGGGAAGTAGAAAAATCTGAAAGGTAAAGCAATACAATTAGTACTGGTAAGGCTTTTGCTTCTACCCCTTTATATGTTAGTTTCTCATTCGAACTTAGGTCACTTACTTCTGCAAATAAACAAGCAAAAACAAACAAACAAACAAAAACAACACAAAAAAACCCTCAAAAACAGAAAGAAGAAAAATAGGTATAAGAAAGTCTTCTCTAGGTTGTAATAAGCAGATTTACAACCAAATCTGTGTGTGTGCACGTGTGTGTATTGGTGATGCCCTAAAATATCTGCTGTAAGCTCAAAATTACAGCTACTTCATATTAACATGTCTTCTGCAATACATACAACTACACTCCCTCCAATCCTCTTCTTAGTAAAGTTCTAGACCAAAGATGGACAAGGAGACACGCAGCCTGACATTTGGAAGGCCAAGGAAAGGAAAAGTATTATGCTCTGGAATAAGTTACACTGAGGCGCATGAGGTGTTTTCAGATTTACAGCACCTCCAGAGCAGCTGTGAAAACACTCAGCTCGAATTGATTCTCCAAACTGACTTCCCAAACAATTATTGCCCAGGTCTTTCAACAATCAAGTGAGTCTCAAATCCTTTCTCCTCAGTATATAGTACTTGGGAGTTAGTACTCAGTATTTATTACACAGAAGACCTTCTGTTTCCTGATACAGAGATAAATCATTGAAACAATGAATATAAAAACCATTGAATGTTGGCTGTCTCAAAAGAAAATTAAAATATGGTGATAAACTTGAGTTTATTGTTTACCATCGTAAGGCTATCAGTGTCTTGACAGAATGCTAAAGACTTTTCAGAGGAAAGAGAACAAAGAACAGATATTTTTGTTCTTTTGTGTTTTAGAAGTCTGGTTTAAAGTTAGTCTTTCAATGTGAGCTTGCTGAGGATTAGACACGGTCTGTAATGTAATCTTTTAGCATTGATGGTTGTAGCTGTAATCTAGACAGTCAGGAGTCAGAGGAAGGAGGGCCATGGACAGCCTGGGCTGAAGAACTAGACTCTGTCTCAAAGTAAAAAAAAAAAAAAAAAAAAAAAAAAAAAAAAAAAAAAAAAAAAAAAAAAAAAAAAAAAATAAAATAAAAAAAAAAA
>VMDO01032956.1:0-18450 GCA_007922755.1 Pedetes capensis
CTCGAGGCTTGAATTTTTTCTTCACTTCCTTAAGCTTGAGAAACACAGAGCGTGTTCTTCCCTTTTGGTTTTCTGCCTCCAGCTCCTTGCACATGTCATTATAATATTTGTTTTTGTCTTCTCGAGCTGCCTTCTGAAATCTTCTGTTTAGTTCCTTAACTTCATCATGTCTTCCTTTTGCTTTAGCTGCTCTACGTTCGAGGGCAATGTCCAGTGTCTCTTTTGACATGTAATTTGTTCTTTTCTTTTTTTCTTGTCTTTTTAAGAATTTTTTGCTTCTTTCTTGAATGATATCTTTTATGTCATGCCACAACTCTCCTGGTCTCCTATCATTTGTGTCTAATGCATTAAACCTATTTTTCAGGTGGTCTCTGAACTCAGGTGGGATATAATCAAGGTCATACCGTGGCTCTCATATACTTGTTCTAATTTTCTTCAGCTTCAGTTTGAACTTGCTTATGAGAAGTTGATGGTCTGATCCACAGTCAGCACCTGGTCTTGTTTTGACATTTTGTACAGAGCTTTTCCATCGTCTCTTTCCACATATGTAGTCAATTTGATTCCTGTATGTGCCATCTGGTGAAGTCCATGTGTATAGTCTCAATTTATGATGTTGAAAAAATGTATTTGCAATGAAAAGTTCATTGGTCTGACAAAATTCTATCATGCAATCTCCAGCTTTGTTTCTGTCACCAAGACCATATTTTCCAACTACTGAGCCTTCTTCTTTGTTTCCGACCTTTGCGTTCCAGTCACCAGTGATTATCAATCAGTTAGCCTCAAGTATTTTATTATAGCAAAAGAAAACATGAAGACAACAGGCATCCAACATAGTGCAGAATCAGCGCCACCTTTCAGTTGTATCCCAGTTTCGAGGGGGATCTGCTGAAATCCCACTCACCTTTGTCCCCAGATTCTTACCAGTGACTGGAATAGTGGTATAGTCTCAGTATGGTATTTGGGTATTAGGGAGTTCTAATTTGTCAACTCCTCCTGTCATGGAAGTGAAAGGGGCTCAGTGTCTCCTAAGAGGATTGGGGAACATATCCAGGATAACTGCATCTCAAGATACTGAACATAATCACATCTTTAGAGTGCTTTTGACTACATAAGGTGATAGATTTTAGAGATAGAGACACAGATATTTCTTGGGGGCCATTATTCAGAGCACCATAGGCCTGTATCTGTACAAGAACCTGCTGCTCAAGAAAAGGATCTGCTCAAAAGGAATAAGTTTAACATTGTTACATTTCCTGATCCTACTTTGTAACTATGGGAAACATGATAAAATCATGAATAGTCCACGTATCTGACTGTGAAAGCTTTAGAACCATAAGTCATGGTTCTTCATATTTTTGTTACCCACCATTCCATCACTTTCATTATAGCCAGACTAGATTCATCTCTCAACTCTGCTGCTTAATGGTTGTGTGACCTGGAGAATTTCCTTAAACTCTTAGGCTTTGGTTTCCTTACATGTAAATTTAACTGGTAATTGTACCTCCAGCCTAGAGTTGTGAGAGTTAACTGAGTTAATGTATATAAAGCATTGTGAACACTGCTTGACACTCAGTTTATGTGTAAGTTGTTATTATTATTACTCCCATTTTCCTCTGGGAAACCACTCTTCTTTCCTTTTAGTCTATGGTTTCTGGTAGAGCTGACTCCACCTCGATCTCTTTTTGCAATATGACATCCCACCCAAGTCTTCCCAGCACAGATATTTGGTGGCTCAGTCTCACCAGGAGAATTTCTTGGTCAAGGATGGAAAGCAGATCTAGGGTAATAGTCAACTTGCTCCTCATTAATTCCTATTTAGTGAATGGAAGCTCTTCATTTTACAACTTATGGTTTTAAGCGATCCATATTAGCAAATAATCTCATAATATAGGTATCAAAGTTACTTTGTGAAAAGTATTCTTTTTTGGCACAAGAATGACAGAGGCAGGGTAAATATGTCAGACCTAGCATTCTCTGCTCTACTAAGTCCCACTTCTCAAGATTGTGGCTTCCAGAATGCTGTCAAATCTCCAGTCAGCTGTATTTTCTCTCTCATTCTTTTTGTCCATGTGGATTTATTCCTATTTTATACCTGTTTTATTCTTTTACAGTCATGCTATTGAGATTTCAGAGGGGAGAAGGGATAAAAGCATGTTCAATCCACTTTACTTAACCATAAGGTCTTACAGGAATCAAAGAAGCTTTGCTGAAAAATGGATAGGCAGCCTTGCCCTGGTTAGCCTGTCTTTTACAAGTCTCTGAACCACAGAAACTTAGTTTGAAATTAAATCCGCAAGTCTTAATAACTATTTTTAAGGAAATGTGAGCATTCAGAAACCTGAACATACTACGCCTGAGGGAAAAATGTCTTTGTTCTAAAAGAAATAGTAAATTCCATCCTAAAAATGAATCCCTGTGCTTTGTTCCATGAGAAGAATAGTCATGGCCCTGCAGCTGGCAGTTGCATGAATAAAACCAACTTCCTGGGACTCCTACTCCCCTGAGGCCCACATCCCTGCCTTGTCTGCTGCAGGGATCATCCTTGGGGTCCCCAACAGATACCTGCCCTTTGTGGGGATTGATAGTGTGTTCTAGGGCTGCTAGGGATTGGTTTTTCTCTTACCATTGTGTTTCTTTGCCATCTATAGTGGGAGGCTGTGGAGTCACAGCTAAGCAGTCACCTGCCTCTGGCCCAGTTATCTCTCCTTTTATCAGCTGCCTCCATGACTACAGCACAAAAACAGGGAGAAATAAGGACGTAATTCAGTCATCTGAAAATAGCATTCAGGAAGTGCCAGTGCTGACTTGTTTACCTTGACATGATGCATTTTGACATCATGGAGGTCAGGACAAGCTGCTCTTTCAGATAATTCTATATAAATCTTCCCAGACATGGTCCCCAGTCTCCTCTCACTTCACTTCTCCCTACCCAAACAACTCATGTAATACATGATAATGCCAAGGGAAGATCCGGGTTTTAAAGAAACTAAAGCTTGGGCAATTTAGGGAGAAGTGGGCTCCTTCCATGAGAAAAAGACGGCAGAATTGTGAACATAAAAATGAATATTTACTAACATAAGGAAATTATAACATAGAATTTAAAAAGATGACAAATTATAAAAATCCAGAAAAGGATATCTTTATCATTGGCCTCTTGACATAACTCTTTAGTACTTTTATCTCTACATTTTTTTAAATACAGGATTATGTCAGTCCAGCTGGCCAGGAACTTCCTATGTAGTCCCCATGGTTGGCCTCAACTCATGATCCTCCTGCCTCAACCTCCCAAGTGCTGGAATTAGAGGTGTACACCACCACACTTGGCTTATCTCTCTATTTTCTAGCTGCATACCTTTGTACACTTATTCATATGACAACTATTTTTGTAATATCATTTTGTATAGAGAGATAATCCAGTCTTTCCTGGAGCATGGTTGAATTATTAAAAACAAAACAAAACAAAAAAACTATTGATATATTAGAAAAGGCTTTTAGCCTTAGGCCTGGTTTTTGGTAAACCACATAATTTTTTTAAATTGTCAAGTTTGGTAAACCTTACATCAAGTTTCTTTGATATATGAGCTATAGGATTTTATGCTTAATTCAAGTTTTTTTGCACAGGGACCAGTTTGTTGGTATCCTCATTGTAAGGGTGAATTTAGATGTCAGCATTTTATGTTAGATGATGAAGAAATAGCTAACCAAACAATGCAAAGCCCTATTCTTATCTTTAAGAGTCACCTCTGTCTCTGAATGAGTTACTACTTCGGGTATAATTTGGAGGAAAAATCCCCTTTTCTGGCTCATAATTTGCTTCTCAGTGTCATAATAGTTTCTGTTAATTAAATTGCTTCTTTGTGACCCTCTACTCTTACCACCCCCAGCTCCATTCCATACTCTTAGTGGCCTCTCACACATGGATGTGGACACCCTGGTCCACACGGCCAAGCTTTATGTACAACCTCTGGCACACAGCCATGCCTTGGCCACCTCTTCGGTGTAGAGGTGGATATTCCTGTGGCACCTCTCACTCTTAGAAGGCTGGACTCTAGGGAGAAGCCACGTATATCCTGGAAACAGGCTCAGGGCCACTTGAGTAGGGAATTCTGGGGTCCTAGGTACTCAAAGTATGGGCAAGAACCATTGAGATGGGCTCAACCCCTCACCCCTGTGACCTTCTCACTCTGAATGGGAGCTGGAGCTGGAGCAGGGCCACTGTGCAGCCCTCATAAGTGCATGGCCCAGAACAGAAACTCCTGCTGCCCAGGTCCACGTGATGATGCCCAGCTCCATTTTCCTACATTCTGATCTCCAAAATGGAGTGGATGTGGGCCCACTCCAACCCCACCCAACATCAGGGCATGTGGATGCAAATGTTACCGAATTGTGAGGCTGTGTTGAAAACATCTCTAGGGCCTCCCAGGACCTGGGAAGCATCTGAAGTTTAAGCATTTTTGTTTTCACAGTCAGTCTACTTTGGCAGAAACTGGCAGTCATCCAGTGATCTGGCATATTGAATAAACATCAGCCTCAACGATGGAACTCAGATTTACATTTTTGTCCTCAGTCAGAAATCAAGATTTAGGAAATCCCTGGACTGATCCTGCATTTCAGAATCTCTCTTTTCCCTTACTCTGTGCATCTTGCAGGAAGCCAACACTCACCTACAGGTGAGGACAAGGGAGAACTCAAGGTATTTTCCCCTTCCCCTCTCTGCCTGGAGCCTTTTTCCATGTCTCTACCTCTCTCTGGGGCTGGGATTTAGCTCAATTTGTAGAGCACCTCTCTGCAGTCTGTGAGGTCCCAAGTTCAATTCCCAGCACCGCAAAAATGGGAGAAGGACCTGGCAATCCACTCCCAAGGCAATCCCGAGACAATCAGCCATTGAAAACCCTATAAGGGTCGTTATGAGTCGGACACGACTCAATGGCACCTAACAACAACAACAACCTCTCTCTGGACAGACTTCTGTGCTTCATGGTTCAATTTTTCTCACTTAGGTGACACTGGTCCAGGTTCCAATAACTACTATCTCCTCCTTTGTCCTTCTAGCACAGTGATTCTCAAGATGGGACACATCTGTCTACTCCCTCCCCCAACAAACACATCTACTCAAAAGACATTTAGCAATATCTGCAGACAACTTTGGTTGTTAAAACTGGGGAAGGAGATGCTATTGGCATCTAGAAGATAAAGGCCAAGGATAAAGGTGATATACACTATTATATACAGGGTGACCCCCATCCCCCAGCAAAGAATCACCTCACTCATACCATCTATAGTGCCCAGGCTGAGACCCTTGCTCTAGTCTGAAGGCAGTAGTGGCTCCTGCAGCTATTAATCTCAGGTTTCCCTCATTGTCCCTTTGGTACCCAGCTCTTATATTGTGTGTAACCAATTCCCTGAGTTAAATTCCCTCTGCTTGAACACTTAACATACTTACCCTGATTTAAACATTATACAATGTATATTTGCATTGATATAGCACATGGTATCCCAATAAATATTTTCAAGTTTTATATATCAGTTAAAAATAAAAGTAAGCAACGTAGCTTCTGTTTTCTTGGCTAGACTGACTAATGGCTCCCTAAAGTATCAGCTTTTTTTCTTTTTTCACTCTACCAAACCCAGTCAAGGGTAATTTCTCAGCCACTCCCCATAAATTCAGGAAATTCTCACCACAGCTTCTCCCTACATTGATTTCAGTCCAGAACTTTACGGTTTTCAAAAAGCACTTTTAAATTAATAGATTATGTTATTTTATGAGGCTCATCCAGGGTTATAAAATGAGCAGAAGAAAACATATAACTGTCTTTTACCAAATAAAAATAGACCATCCAATGTAATCCAGTTCCCACCCTTTAGAATGTATTGTTATTATTATAAAAATGAATTTAGTTAATTTAATATCACTATAAATATAGATTGCCTGCAGCCCTACCACTGTGGCATCCAGCCCTGTCAGATCTTGGAAGTGAAGCAGGGTCAGACCTGGTTAGTACTTGGATGGGAGATAGCCTGGCAACACCAGGTACTATAGGCTTGGGAAAAGGGCCCAGCAACCCACTCCCCTAAAACAATCAGCCATTGAAAACCCTATGAATAGCAGAGAAACATAACAATAGTGTTTCCTCTGTTGTACATAGGGTCGCTATGAGTTGGACACTGACTCGATGGCACCTAAGAACAACAACAATATGGACAATAATTGAAACCTAACTAAGGTGAGACATTTAGGGATTCTTCCAGATTCCCTGTTAGGCTAAGTTGCACAGTGTGCTATTTGGGTTTTCCTGGATTCTTTCATTCTTTAGCATAGAAACAATTGAGTAAAATTTTTGGTGCAACAAAAAGAAAACACACACAAAAATATTTTGGCTGGGCATGGTGGTGCACATCTGTAATCCCAGCATGAAAGAAGCAGAGATAGCAGGCTTGCCGCAAGTTTGAGGCCATCCTGTACTACATATTAAGTTCTAGCCCAGCCAGGGCTACATAGTGAGACTCTGTCTCAAAAAACAAAAAATAAAAAACCAAAAAATTGCTTCTTCCATCTTATGAGGTATGTCAGCCTCCTAGATCTGCCACACCAAAAACCAAGTGGCTTAAAACAACAAATGTTCATTACTTTCTTCCTGGAGGCCAGAAGTCTAAAACCAAGGTGCTGGCAGGTCCATGTTCCCTTGTTGGGCCCTAGGGAAGGTGCCTCTCTCCTGGCTTCTGGCAGCCTCAGGCATTCCTTGGCTTGTAACTGCATTGCCCCGGTCATCTGTCTTCAGATGACATTTTCCTGTGTCTAGGTCATCTTCCTTCCCAGTGTGTCAGGCTCTGCGTCCAGCCATATTGGATTAGGGCCCGACCTACTGACCTCATCTTAACTTGAATATCTGTCAAGACCCTATTTATTCCCAGTACTTGGGAGACTGAGGTAAGAGGATCAGAAGTTCTAGATTAGCCTGGGCTACATAGCAAGACTCTGTCTCAAACAAACAGACAACTATTTCCAAATAAGGTCATATTTAATAGAGGTACTGGGAGTTAGGACTTCAACATCGGGGGTGGGTACAATTATCCGTAATAGAGGCTATTAATATACTCTTCGAGATAATTTTTGAGTCTTGGGCCTTTTTGTATACATTCAAATTCAAAAGATATATTTTAACTTTATTTTTCCTTTAAGAATAGGGTATTAATACACTTATATCACAATAACAAAATAAACAAATGAGAGCTTATGGAGAGAAAAGGTTTATTTTGGTTCAAAATTATTAAGGTTGCTGGTCTGTGATCGGGTAGGCCCATTACTTTTAGGACTATGTATGGCAAGACACCACATCATGGCAGAGGGTACATGGCAAAGCAAAACTACTCATCTCAGAGCCAGCAAGCAAAAGAAAGGAAGAGGAAAGAGCCAAGGTCCCACAATCTCATTTGGAGGTGCATTCCTGATAACTTAGCTAAAGACCTCCCTCAAGGTCCCACCTCTCAAATGTTCCACCACTTTCCAGTAGTGCCACCCAGAGACCACACTTTCAGTGCAGTGGCCTTTGGGGAACATTCAGGATCTACATAGTGAATAGTTAGAACTTCTATTTGAAAGAATAATCTCTCTAGTATTTATCCAACAAATACCCATGTAGCATCTACTGTGGGCTAGGCATTGTACTGCACACTAAAAGTAAACACAGTCTCAGCTGCTAGCAGGCTCATAGTGTAATGGATGAAATAAACATGAAAGCAATGATAATGCGAACAGAGAAATGCTGTACCAAAGATTGAGGAGGTTTGTGAGATCCTTGAGGATGGACAAATGGCACTGGAAGTAAAATCAGGGAAGGTTTCACCCAGGCAGTTACAGGTCAGCTGGGTCACTGGTGTGCAGCCACCAGGGCAGGGGAAGGCAGAGCAGGTCAGAGATAATGGTGGAAGTGGGATGCTAAGTGAGGTGTGGGGAGTCCAGCCACTGCTCACGAGGAGCACAGGCAGCAGAATGAGAGCAGAGGCCAATTGCCAAGAAGCAGATCAATAAGCACCACTAAGGAGCTGGTGATGAGCCACTAAGATTTTTAATCAAGGCAGTAACATTACCAGATTTGTCCTTAAAGAGCTGTCTGAGAGCATCACTGTACAGGGTGGATTTTTTCCCCCTTTAAATTTAAAGGTCATTTCTTTGTCCTCATTTTACTCATCTCTGAACAGTTTTCATCAGTCGATTGCTTCCTTCTTTTTGAAATATTGGTCTCTCTTGATCTCTCTTTCCAACTGTCCTGGTTTCCTTGCTAATACATGGCTTCTCTTCCTTTGCTGACTTTTTCTGCAAGTCTCAAGGCTCATGCAGGAGAGCTGCTAGGCCGGCATCTTCCCCTCTTCTTACCCTGTCCCTGAAAGTGTGTGAACTGAGTGCTGAAGGATGAGAAAGAGACTGTTATGCATAGAGTAGGGGGAACCCTTCACCTTTATTATTCCGTGTTTTGTCACTTTATCTCTACCAGAGCACTTATCAGAAAAGGAAAGTATGCTTGCTTATTTATTTGCTTATATTTGTTTCTGCCTCTTGTCTCCAAACACCACTCATTCTTCCAAACTACAAGTTCAGCACCTATTTACAGTGTTCCATATACCACATAGTACTTCAGGGAGATTTCTAAATGTCCACTATCCATCAGGCACCTCCATTGTTCTCAGCACTGTATTTCTTTGTTTACATTATATCATTTAATCTTCCCAACAGTCCTACACAGGCGGGATTATTATCTCCATGCCATCACTAAAGGAGATGTTTTAGAGAGGGTAGGTGACTTGCTCAAGACCATATAGACACTAAAAGTGATGGAGGCAGAAAGCTTGCCCAATATATGCAGATCTAAACCTGTATCCGCCTAGTGCCCATGATTTCTTTCTTTCTACCTTGCTATAAATCTCAGTCCCTGATCTTTAGAGAAGCCAGAAGGAACAGAAAAAAATATAACTTACAATGTTATTTTGTTTCTTCTTCTCTTTTTTTTTTTTTTTTTTTTTGACCAACTTAAACATCAACCCTCTGATACTTTATTGGTTAAACATTCATTGGCATTGGCCCACCATACTTACAAGGATGCTTTTGTTTGTTATCCAGTACTGGGGATCAAACCCAGGGCCTCACACATACTAGGCAAGTCCTCTCGCTTTTATTTGGGAAACCATTCTCTCCCATGCCACAGGAATCCTGGTTTGGCTATGGTGCCAGGGGCATCAGTCACACCCTCCCTCTCCTCATCCTGTGACCTGGGGCAGCCAATTAGATGCCTTCCTCCCCAGGTCTCCATGTTAGGTATAGAAATGGACATGTGATCTGAATCAAGCTGTTCAGCATCCTTCCTGGAAGTTAATTGGAGCTCTTGGGATGAACATTCCTCTGGGATTGTCATTCATTAGCACCATAGTAGTGAGGAGCTGCAAGTGGCCATCTTAGTCACATAGAATCTTCTGGAAAGGGAAGCCAGTCTGAAGGTTTTAGAGCTGAGGGATGGATGTGTAACAGGCACTTACAAAGTGCTTTTGTTAAAAAGCATTGACTCCTCACCCCAAGAGGCATTTAAAGATCTCTAGTCCTAAACCTGCAGCCATTTTGGATCAGGGGTGCATTCATGGATAAGCATCTCTTTTTGACAGGGGACTGTAACTACACTTCCTGCAATGACAGCAATAACAACTTCCCAGAGAAACCAGAAAAATGATCACACTGAGCAGGACTGCTTAATTATGCATACTTCTCACCCCCACAATTCTTCCTCTACTTAAACCTAAAGCTCATGAGAGTTCCCCAAAGACAGACTCAGGGACACTGGACTCTTATTTGTTCCTCTTCCCAATGTGCACATTGATTAAATCTCCTTTCTCTGCTTTTCACCGTTACTCTATTCTTTAATTAGCATACTGGGGATAGGTGGCTAAGCCTAATTCTGGGTCTTTGCCCTAAACTCTGGTAACACAGGAGAGAGAGACAGAAACAGAGACTTACTAATGCAATTTAAACGCCCAAATCTAGCCATTTATTTATTTGATTATTTGATTAACATCTACTGCCTCACTAAACTGACTCCACAAGGGTAAGAGTTATGACTCCTTTTGCTCACCACTGGCTCACGGTAGTAGGTGCTCTTCTGTATGTGAATGAGGTAGTGTTCCTACCCGCATTGTCTGAGCTCATAGCATAATGATAATATTCAAGAAAAATCATTGCTAGCTCCGGCTTTTGGAATGAACCACCCAGGTATTTGAGACTTGATTAAAATTGGAGGAAACTCAGTTAATCTTAGAGTCTTACTCAACCTTATGATACATAATGAGGCTTTAAAAAAAAATTGAGCTACAATGGGTATGGATTGAAACTAGGCAGGGATAATACATTTGGGCTCTGTTCTTTGAAAATGTGTGTCATATCTGATGTGCTATAATTTAATTTGACTCTAATATATCTTTGAGTACCCTGTCAGATTATAACCTGATTCATCACTCACTTGGAGGCTAAAAATAGAAGGTTGTACAAGAGGTTACCATCACTTAGCAAGGGGCATTTTCTCAAAAGGACCAGGTTTAAATCAGAAGAAGCACATCACTCCTATCCAAAGCCACAGGCTAGGTATGCTGGGTGCTTGGCAATTGTTTCAGAATGAAATGAGCCTAAATCATCATCATTCAGGAGAGGTAGTTTGAGAGCATTTCCGAAGATGTGACAGCTGAATATCTGTCCCTGGCCAGCCACCACTCATCAGTCCTTAAGGACTATGCACTGGTCCTTAATTGGTGGCTGATTTTCTCTGGTTTCCAGGGGAGCAGGTGAAATAGTGGTAATGACTAAGGAGAAGGAAGAAAAGTTGAGATTTCCCATGAATATTTCTGGAAAAATTACTGATCGTGCTTTGAGTTCCAGCTTCATTCTTGGGTAAAATAAAAATAGTTTATGTTTTCCCCTGCAGTGTGGCAAGTCCTTAGTGAGCCTCAGAGGAGGGACAGTGGGAAAATAAAAGCTATTAACTTCTTTCAGTGCTGGACCATAAAAAGAAGGCACTGATATCTAATGTTAACAGGAGTTAGTAAATTTCAGGCAGGTTCGGGGAAATGGGGCATGGAAATGGAGAACCACTGAGGCAAAGTGGTCACCAAGCAGCAAATTAGGCCACCTAAGTGTTAGTAAGACCTCATGAGTTTCTTTTCCCTAAGTCCCATCCTTCAAAGGAAGCAGGTAGTGACATGGACAACAGTCCTATTCTTCAAACCTGGTCAACAGTCACCAGATGAAGTCCCATTCTTGTAAGAAAAACAAGTCCCATGTCCTGGCCAACAGTCACCTAGCTAATTAATCTCTAGGTAGAAACAAAAGAAATAGCTGCTCTCTAAGTCTATTGGGCCAAAATATAGGTATTCACTAACTGAGGACCAATCTAATAAAGTTAGCTCAAAAAGTCCAGCCCGAAGAAAGAGATCATAAAAATCCCTAGATAATAGCCCCACCTTGGCTACCCAGTTGGGACCCCTTCTGTTCATACGGAGGCTTTCACTGCCTGTGCTATCTGTGCATTTATTCCTGGGTCCTTGGACCCAGGGGCCTAGACCTGGAATCTGAGGAGAAACTCAGGTTTCAATACCTCAAACTTGCCAGGTGTGGTGGTGTATGCCTCTATTCCCAGTGGCTCAGGAGGCAGAGGCAAGAGGATGGCAAGTTCGAGACCAGAGGTATAGTGTGTAATTTAGTGAGACCCTGTCTCAAAAAAGTAAAAACATGGCCTGAGAGTACAGCTCAGTGGTCCAGCACTTGCAAAGCATGCAGGTGCGAGGCCCTGGGTTCATCCCCCAGTATTGCAATCAATCAATCAATCAATCAATAAATAAATAAATATCTCAAACTCAGGGAACAGAATGACTGAATGAAACAGCAATTTTGGCTTACTTGGGAGTAGGTAGAGCACAGGACTAGAATTGTGGATGGGGGAAGTAAATGAACATATATGGAACATGTAACTACATACTGCACATAGTAGGCAATGTTACCTACAATTTTAGTCAGATTGAGTTGCTATGACAGATAACCATGGACTGGGTGGCTTATAACAACAGACATTGCTTTCTCACTATTCTGGAGGCTGGAAGTCCAAGGTCAGGGTACCAGCATGGTCAGGTTCTCGTAAGAACTCTCTTCCTATCTGCAGACTTCTGACTTCTTGTATCATCTAGAAAACAAACAAGTCAGCTTTCTACTCTCATGACTTAATCATGTCCCAAAAAGTTTTCCCTCCACATACTGTTCATTGAAGGTAAGGATTTCAACATATGAATTTTGGGGGACACAAACATTCAACCCATAAGAACTATTTTTCTCAAGATATTACCATGGTGGATGGTGTTACCTTAATAAACTGATATTAACCCATTCAGTAGATGAGAGTTAACTCTCAGGGAAGTTAAGCCATTTCTAAGCCAGTAAGTAAAAGAGACAAGATTCATTCCCAAGACTAGCTCCAAAGTCCCAATGTCCCTCCTCTTACCATCACATCATGCTACCTATGTATATCCATGAGACATACAAGCGAGAGAGATTCTCTTGTCATAGAATTAGGTAGATTATCTTAGCTTTACCAGGACAAAGGAGGAAGAAGAGGACTACAATAACTTCTTCATTCAGCCAGGTAGGGTGATAAATACTGTTAGACAAACACCACCTCCACCAATTGAACAGGCCATTGTTCCGTGGATTCTGCTCCTTCAACAAGATCAGAAGCTGTCTGGATTCTTAATCTTTTAAAAGATCCTCCTCTGAGCAGATTCCTTTGAAGACACTGGGGAATCCATTAACTCATTCCAGGCATAGACCCCAAGTGTGAAATGTTTCATTCCTTCCTCCCCTAACCCCCACCAAACTCAAACTTCACTATAAAAATCACATTTGACCTTAGCTCTGTGTAGTAGTGGCAGGCTCAGTAGCTCCTCACTACTGCCTGCCTTCACATCTTGAAAGTGTACTATCTTTTAATAAACTTAGTCTATATTCTCTACTATAACTTCTATGTCAATATAAATTCTTTCATATGTTAACACAAACAGACCAAGGTTTTGCTGCTGCCATCCTCCTGGACTTGCCTCCCTGGTAACAATTGTATAGCAATGACTGCAAGCCACTATAAGGGCCCCTGCTTTAGGTAGGGATGGGTACCTGCTTTGAGGCTCTTGCTGCTTTAGGAGGGTGAGATGGCTCAATTTCATGGAGGATGTTAAATTTTGGAAGAAGTCCAGATCTCATCTTTTCTGTTCTCTGAGCTTTCTTTCTTGGATCCCTTTTGTTATATTAGGGCCTCCAATTCTCCAGGGCTTTCTTCTATCCCTTGCTTCCTCCTAACCATTATCCCTTTCTCTTATAAAATATTCATCTGGACCTCCTCTCTTCTGGCCCTGAGAAGTCATTAGCTTACTTATCCTCTTCCCAAGCAAATTCATGCGAAAGTATTAATAGTAAAAATATATAATGTTTTCCTGTGAAGTATGGACAGTGTTCAGCACTCCCAGACATCAACAAAACCTATTCAGACAGCATTCTGTATCATTCAGTAGGTCCTGACATGAGTCTTCAATCGTTCCTCATCAGATTGGTGGAAACCAGAGACGGTTCAAAGAAATGCCTCTGTGCCCATCCTGTGCAGATGTTCTTCTTAACACTGCTTTCTCTTGTTGTGAATCTTCTGTTCCCTGTGATATCTGAGGTTTATTGCTTGTTCTGCACTGCAGTGTCCACTTCCATGTGTTTAGGATAGAGCATGATCTGGGCTTTTCCTACATCAGCTGAGAGTTGGCGCTAAGTAGAATCAGTGTTATCTGTATTGCCAAAGATTCATTGTCATCTTTCAGCCCCTTTGAGTTCTGAGAATACCAGCATCCTGACCTGAGGATGGCTGTTCCCTGTGTGACCCAAGGACCTCTAGGTTTCCTGTTACTCACTTGCTCTCTTTTCTCTCCTATTACATTATCTAGGGTTTTGTTTTGTTTCATATTTTTAGTTTTGCTACTTATTTAATCAATCTAATTGAGACTGGGTCTTCCTGTGTTGCTGGTCTTGAACTCATGATCCTCCTGCCTCAGCCTCCATTTTGGAGGGATACAGGCATATGCCACTGCACCTAGCACATTTTCGTTTTTTAAAAAAATTTTTGGTAAAACATGTATATTTACCATTTTAACCATTCTTAGATGTATAATCTAGTAACATTAAATATACTCTCAGTATTATGCAACCATAACCACTATTCATTTCCAGACAATCTTCATCACCTCAAATTGAAACACTATGCCTGTTAAACAATAACTCCCCCTCTCCCTGCCCTCAACCCTGGTAGCTAGTGTATGTTCTGTCTCCATGAATTACCTATTTTAGGTATCTCATATAAATAGAATCCTTCAATATTTTTCCTGTGTCTGACTTATTTCACTTATGAGTTTTTGAAGCTTGTCCATATTGTAGCACGTATTAGAACTTCCTTTCTACCTAAGGTAGAATAATATTCCATCTTATGGATATACTACATTTTGTTTATCAATTCTTCTGTTGATGGATACGTAGGCTGTTTCTACCTTTTGGCTATTGTAAATAATCTGCTATGAATAGTGGTGTGCAAGTATTTGTTTGGATCCTTGCTTTCAATTTTTGGGGTATATACCTACAAATGGAATTGCTGGATCATGTAGTAATTCTGGGACTGAGGTTTAGCTCAGTTTTTAAAGTGCTGCTCTACACTCTCTGGGGCCCTGAGTTCGATCCACAACACCACAAAAATGGGAGAAGTACCTGGCAGCCCACTCCCAATACACTCCCATAACAATCTGCCACTGGAAACCCTATGAACAGCAGAGAAGCACTGACACAGTGCCAGGCATGGTATAGGGTCAGGGAGTGTTTCTTTCTGGTATACACAGGGTCACTATGAGTTGGACCTGACTCAATGACATCTAACAACAACGACATAGTAATTCTGTGTTTATCTTTTTGAGGAGTCATCATACTGTTGTCCGTAGCTGCTATGCCATTCCAGGCATGCACAAAGGTTCCAACTTTGGTTTGCTCATTTTTACTTATAACGGATCAGAATCACTTCCCATTGCACATACCCCTGTTGCCATATCATTTACCTATTGTTTTATTCAACAAATGTTTATCAAATACCCACAACATGCCAGGCATTGAACTAGGATCTAGACACTGGTTGGTGAAATTGTCATGGTTCCTGCCCTCATAGTGCCTACTATTTAGTGAAAGAGACAAGAAAGGAAATAAAATATGCATTATTGCAAACTATGAGAAATTATCTAAAGAATGAACATGAACAGTGACATGAATAACTCTGGAACCATGGAATTTTACCACTTGCTGCTTTGGGAAACAGGATAGTGTAGTGAAGGTCACTATGAGTCAGACCCAACTTGACAGCACCTAACAACAACATTGTGTAGGAGGCAAAGATATGGTTTTGATGACATTAATCTTAGCTATTCCATTGCCTGTTTGGCCTTGGACAAATCGCATAATCTCTCTGTGCTTCAGTCTCATAACCTATTAAATGGGGATAATCATAGTACTTATCTCAAAGGGCTATTGTGACAATTACATGGTAAGACCTATATATTTAGAATGCTACCAAGTACAAAGTAAGTGCTTAATAAATTTAATAATTTTGTATCTATTTTTTGTAGTCTACCCAGATCTAATATAATAACTCACACTTGGAATTCTCACCAGTCATGGTATGATCCACTGAAAACAGTCGCCAAGCTTCTGCTTCCTGGTACTTGCTCTGTGTGTGTGTGTGTGTGTGTGTGTGTGTGTGTGTGTGTGTGTGTGTGTGTCTGTGTCTATGTGTATACTCACTGAACCCACAGCCTGTGCATGCTAAATAAGCATGTGCTTTACCTCTGAGCTACACTTCCAGCCAGGCTTCTTGATGCTTTTGATCATGGAAACCAATTCCTCAAGGTCCAGAGTTCGAGGGGCCTCTGGTTTTCTATCCACATCTCTCCCCAGCCATTCCTTCTAACCAGGACGCTAGCTATCAGGCACTCCTGATTCTGCTGTTTATGTATTGATTAGTCATCTTAGACAAAGAACCTCTGTAAGCCTCAGTTTTCCCGTTGTGTAAGGCACCTTGGGAGTTTTTGTGATGACATATCTAAAATACCTAGTTCAGCATCTGAACCATAGCAGCTGATAAATCATGACTTTCTCTAGAAATATCTAAATAAAATTGATATGACTGTTTGCAATGTTGTCCTGTTCAAATGATGCTTATCTACTTTAGAAAGCATTAAATTGGAGAGTTAAAGAGTTAATTGACTAAATATAAGCCCAGGTTTTTATAAAGTTTAGTCTTAGGCTATTGGTCAGGAATGTCAACTTATAGTAGAGCATCCTCAAGAAAACCAGGTACCGCATAACACTGACATTAGAACCTCCAGAATGCAAGCTTTAACAATCTGGTTTATTGCCTAAATTTATATTTTAATAAGATTCTGCTAGGTATAGACCAAAAAACTGATTTTCTAACAGTGGGAATTCCAGGGATCCTTGTGAGCCAGCAGTCAACAAACTGTAGCCTGCAGACCAAACGCAGCCTACACCTTATTTGTGAAAATAATGACTTACTGAGCCTGGTGCTTTGTTGCACTCCTATAATCGCAGCAACTTGGGAGGCTGAAGCAGGAGAGTCATGAGTTTAAGGCCAAAGGCAGCCTGTGTAACTTAGCAAGATAATGTCTCAAAAATAATATGTTCTAAAGGGGCTGGGAGTGCAGCTCAATGGTAGAACACTTGCCTAGCAGGTGTGAACTCCTGGGTTCAACTCCCCCAATACTGCAAAATAATAATAATAGCAATAATGATGATGACTTACTGGAACACAACCATATCCATTGTTGAGATATTGTCTATCGTGGATTTTATGCTAAAAAGTGACAGAGTTAAATAGTTTTTAACAGAGACAGAGCTGACTGAAAGCCACATAAAACATCTACTATCCCATCATAGAAAAAATTTGCCCACCTCTATTGTAGTTCAAGAGGAGGTGGGGAAGCTTCTTTGGCAGCAGCCTTTAAATTTTGTGCATAGATATCACCCTAAATATGTTGTCTCTTGCTTGTTGGTATAGTACCTATTCTGGGGCATTGGGGTATTTCTATATGAAAGGCTCTGAGTGCCATTTATCAATGAGCTTAGCTGAACACTGCTGTACTAGGCCAGATTAATTGTTGTAACAGGAATAACCAGTTTAGTGGTATAAGGAAGAACAAAACTGTCCAATTATGTGTTAAGGTTGGCTGCTGGCTCTGTTCCATCCCTTTCCATCTGGTGGCTTTATCCTATCTATCTTAGGACCTGTTGTCATCTACGTGGTCCAGGTTGAGTTACCACATCCAACTTCCAGCTGTTGAGAAGGAGAGAACATGATGTCCTAGCCCAGAAATGGTAGATAGCATCTCCACTCATATTCACAGGCTAGAATTTGTTTGCATGACCACACCTAACTATAAGGAGCCTGGGAAAAAGAAATTCTGACTCTATCATAGTAGATGAGCCAGATGTTCCATAAATGCCCAGAGTCCCCTGACCACTCCCTTATGTAGATCCTAGAGCCTCAGCTCTGTCGACAATGTCTTCATGCCAGGGCCTGGTAGATCCTGGCTGGACACACTGCCTTGACTCTATCACCCCATTTCAGAAGTTTCCTCCTTAGAACTTCTGCTTTGTCACCCACTATAATTCCCCTTTCTCTTTCTAAATCTTCATATCCTCTTTTTATATATATGGACAACTCTTTCCTAGCAGAACTCCTGGCTCTTATAGCCCTAATTATGGTAACAAAAAGGTATTACCATGATCATTTCATGTTGCAAACAAACTGAAGTATAAAGCAGTGAAGTAGCTTATCCAGGGCAACAGCTAGTCATTAATAGCACTGGAAGTAGCGTATTTTCTTTGCTACATGAGATTTTACTCCAGAATTTGGCCAGGGAAAATGCTGTGAAAATTGTGTCCTTACCACATTAGCAACCTTAATTTGTCAAGAAATTTCTGTCTTCACATTTGCAGGAATGTTTTTTCCTAACTGTTGTTTGCCTTTTAAATGTATGCAGTATTGTTTTTTCTTCTTATGGTTTAAAGTTTTACATTTTATGGAGTAAAACCTGATAATCTCCTCCAATATGAGTCCCTCCCCCCACCCCTGCCTCACTTCTAGGCTTAAAAAAAATCCTCTTTTGAGATTGATGATAATACATTCATTTTCTTCCAGTCTTGTCATGTTGTTGTTGTTAGGTCCTGTCAAGTTGGGTCTGATTCATAGAGACTCTCATAGGGTTTTCAATGGCTGATTGTTTTGGGATTCCTTCAGGAGTGGATTGCCATGTCCTTTGCCTGTAGTCTTGTCAAAGTTTTTT
>VMDO01032957.1:5580-18554 GCA_007922755.1 Pedetes capensis
CAAAAAAAAAAAAAAAAAAAAAAAACAAAACTCCATGAAAAACAAAAAACTGTACAGGAAAATGATAGTCTAATGCCATGATTTTGTTTGAACAATTAATGGATAATTCACCTTGGCCTTTGGAAAATATACTATAGAACAGTACAGCTTTAGTTCCTATCCTTAAATTTGATGTATAGTTACATTAGTCCTGTTATAATTATTGATTCTGTACTTTGTATGCTTAGTATTTAGTATTTTAAACCTTTGTTTTTAATTTTTGTATCAATAGGTCGACAAACTTCATGATAATTATAGTTACAAAACAAACTTTAAGTACAAAACATGACAATATAAAAGTTACTATTTAATAAAAGCTGTGAAGTAGAAGAAAAGAAGAGGTGAGATGAAAGAGTTCAGTTATAATACCTTTTTACATATGAAGGAGTCAATAAATGAAGTTGATAAATTAAGTAATGGGAGTCCTAGTGTGATACATACCTGTGATGACAGCATTCATGAGGTGGAGGCAGGAAGACTGTGAGTTCAAGACCAGCCCAAGCTACATAATGAGAAAAATAAAACAACAAAAAATAGTAGATGAAAATGTTATTTAAAGTTATAAAAATACTGTTGTTGTTGTTGTTAGGTGCCTTCGAGTCGGTATCCGACTCATAGCGACCCTCTGTACAACAGGGGAAACACTATTGTCAGTGCTTCTCTGCTGTTCATAGGATTTTCGATGGCAGATTGATTTTTGGGAGGGGGTTGCCAGGTCCTTCTCCCAAGCCTACAGCTTTTGGTGTTCCCAGGGGATCTCCCATCCAGGTACTAACCAGGCCCAACCCTGTTTAGCTTTCGAGATCTGACGGGATTGGATTCCACAGGGCTACGGCTGCAGGCATAAAAATACTAGAAGAATGGAAAGGGCCAGGGTAATGTGGAGTTAGCATAAAGGCCATGAATTTCCTTTTCAAGTTGTTAAATCAAGAAATAAATGGATAAACATATTATTTAGATTTATGGTGGCTACCTTGCTGAATAACTAAAATCACTACTAATTAAAGTCTGGGTTGCTTCTTGAAAAGGGCTAAAAGTATTTACTTTGATGTTACTTTTCTGTCTGTTTATTTTTGTATTTTTTTTAAATCAGAGTTAGTATTGGTGTGTGTGGGGGTTCTCATTTAGATCATAGTGTGTGTAGAATAGCCAGAACTATCCTAACGTAAATATTCAATAATTTCTACTCAAACATATTTCTCAGCTTGTTACTATCTTTGTTAGTCCCTCGATGATGTTCCATGTTGCAAACATTTGACAGTTCAGTGCAGATTTATAATTCAATCATTGCAAAATGAAATTGAGAATCTTGTAAAAGATGCAGCTGGCTACACGTCCCCTAAAAGTTAATAGTTATGGACAAATGGAGTCACTGACATGGAAACAAATGGTAATATACAGCTTAAACTTTTTGAAATTTAGGTTTTTTTTTTTTTTAAATCTAAGATCCCAGTTAAACTCTTTTCCTCCTACTTATTTTGAAACATTAGGCTTAGTTTTAGGTTGGTCAAAATTTACTTTGTGGACTTTTTTCATTTTTAATTATTCTTAGGTAATGTGGAACTTAGGATTTTTTTTGATAGTTTTGTTTAAATTAAGAAAATATGTACTTAGTCTATGGCTTAGGAGCCTGAAGAAAGAGAAGGTAAAAATGATCATTCTGCCATTCAGTGTCTTAGATGTAGTCCACAGGGCTGAGATTCCTTTTTTTTTTTTAACTCAGTAGTGGGTTGTTTGAGCCCAGGGCTGATAAATGCTAG
Organism: Pedetes capensis; assembly: GCA_007922755.1. Lineage (NCBI taxonomy): Eukaryota > Metazoa > Chordata > Mammalia > Rodentia > Pedetidae > Pedetes > Pedetes capensis. The sequence goes on from VMDO01032957.1 coordinate 7,380, forward strand.
GCAAGTACTTTACCACGGAGCTATACCTGCAGCCCCCTTTTTATTTTTTATTTTGAGTCAGGACCTTGCTGTGTTGGGCAGGCTGCCTCTGGCCTCAAACTTGTGATCCTCCTGCCTTAGCCCCTTGGGTTGCTGGGATTATAAGTGTGTGCCTCCACACCCAGACTGAGATTGCTTTTGAAACGTTTTTTTCCAAACGTCAGTGAGTTATGGTTTGTACTTACTAGACAAATAAGTCTGTTCTGTGGGTGGTAATGTGGGCTTTCTTAACTCATGGAATTGTTTACGTTGGAAGACTATATTATAGTATAACTTTAAGCTGCATTTGTGTGCATTATTACCTATTGTAAACAAAATGGGTAAAAGAACACAACACTGGAACTGATGGAGAAGTGATGGACAAAGCTGTACAGGGCTTGGAAATAACTGAGCAAAGCCAGGCAAGGATGTAGCACTTGCAAGGTTGTGCTACTTTTACAGCAAAGGCTTTGGCAAACATGCTAGTCCTGCAAATAGCTATGAAAACAGAAATCTAGAAGAGACTACTGACCACATTCCAGTACACTCATGCATAACTGCCGTTATTTCTCATCACTGAATACAAACAGAAACAGTGTATGAGAATAATTTTGGAGGAATGTTGAATGTTGAGCTCTGTAAGAGAAACCTGGGTAATTAATATGTTAAAAGTGAGGGACTGATTAAACATTTAATAATATAATTTATAGTGTAGGTTTAAAATATATTAAAGAATTTGTTTAATTTTCAGAAATTTGTGTAGGGCAGACCTTTTAAAAACATCCTTATACTGTCTATTGGACTGGGATTTAGCTCAGTTGGTAGAGCGCCGCTCTGCAGTCTCTGAGGTCCCGAGTTCGATTCCCAGCACCACAAAAATGGGAGAAGGATGTGACAACCCACTCCCGAGGCTATCTCGAAACAATCAGCCATTGAAAACCCTATAAGGGTTGCTATGAGTCGGACACTGACTTGACGGCACCCAATAACAACAACAACAACAACATACTGTCTATTATTTTGTCAAAAAGCTTTGTTACAGAACTTAAGGCCTGCAACATATTGTTAGTACCATCTTAATAATTAAACATCAATTCTAAGTAATTATAGTTTAGAAGTATTTTGTTCTTGCATTTACAGTGAATTTAGTGGCTTTATTCTTTAAAGATTTATATCTTCATATTTTATGTAAAATTTTTTTTAAAGTAAAATGATTACATTTGGTTTGAGAGCTGTGGTTTAGTTCTGCACTGTCTCACAATTAAAATACCCTTACAGTCACCTTCTCTTTTTTACTTCTGCAACTGAACAATATTTACATTGAAATTACTACTTTTGAGGTCTGTAAATTTTGCAACTTAATGGTTTAATTGGCATTGATTTCTTCATTAATATTTTCCACCTAGTTGATATTAGTTAAATAATGAGAATTCTTTTGATGAGAATATTCATGATTCAGCTTTTTTTGGGAATATTGCTTTGCAAGAGAAGTATACTAATATTTTCAGTATTTTCCTTACTAATAAGTAGTAAGTTTTGTACACACAGCATTTTGAGTTTGTCGCAAATAAAAAAGAAAAAGGGGGAGTGCTATACTTAAATTCATTATTGGGTTGGTAATGTTTGAACTTCAATTTAGGAAGATCTGAGAGAAATTTTCAGCATAGTCTAGAAATTTGTTAAGTATTACATTGCTTTAGTTAGAGTTAGGTTTATTTAACAAGTCAGCAAAACTAAAACAAAAATATCTATCTTTTATTTAAGAATATGGATTGAAGACAATTTTAGTTACTTTTGCATGTCTATGGATTAAAACTCCACATCTGTCAGTTTGCCATACTATGGGGGCTGTGTGTTGCTGTCATGATGAAAGCTATGCCACTGGAATTACAGATAATAGCAGGGTCACCCATAGTAGACAGGTTTTAGCTGAATTTCCAGACTAAGACAGCCTAGGGAGAAGGACATGGCTAACCCACTCCCAAAACAGTGAGCCATTGAAAACCCTATGAATCGCAGAGAAGCACTGTCAGATATAGTGCCAGACAATGAGTCCCCAAGATTGGAAGGCACTCAAAGACAACTGGGAAGAGTTGTCTCCTCTGCTGGACAGAGTCTCCCTTAATGATGGGAATGGAGTAAAGCCCCAGGGACCTCCATTTGCTGATGTGACACAACTCAAAATCAGAAGGAACAACTGTATACATTCATTAATAACTGAAACTTGGAATGTACGTAGTTTGAAGCTAGGAAAATTAGAAATCATTGAACTGGAAATAAAGCACATACATATCAACACTCTAGGCATCAGTGAGCTAAAATGGACTGGCATGGGTCATTTTGAATCATATAATCATATGGTCTACTATGCTGGGAATGACAAATTAAAGAGAAATGATATTGCATTCAACATCAAAAAAGCTATCTCAAGATCTGTCCTGAAGTACAATGCTGTCAGGGATAGAATAATATGCATATACCTACAAGGAAGGCCAGTTAATATGACTATTATTCACATTTACACACCTACCACTAAGGCTACAAACAAAGAAAGGGAAGATTTTCACCAACTTCTGAAATCTTAAATAGATCAAATATGCAATCAGGATGCACTGATAATTACTGGTGACTGGAATGCAAAAGTTGGAAACAAAGAAGGCGGCTCAGTAGTCAGAAAGTATGGCCTTGGTGACAGAAGTGATGCTGGGGATCTCATGATAGAATTTTGTCAGACCAATCACCTTTTCATTACAAATACAATTTTTCACCAACAGAAATGGTGACTGTACACATGGAATTCACCTGATGGAACCTATAGGAACCAGATTGACTACATTTATGGAAACAGGTGATGGGAAAGGTCAATATCAAGAGTCAGAAGGAGACTAGGTGTTGATTGTGTTTCAGACCATCAATTGCTCACATACAGGGTCAAACTGAAACTGAAGAAAATTAGAACAAGTGTACAAGAACCAAGGTATGTCCTAAAGGATATCCCATCTGAGTTCAGAGATTTCCTCAAGAACAGATTTGACACACTAGACACTGATGTTTGAAGACCAGATGGATTGTGGCATAAAACAAAGACATCATTCATAAGGAAAGGAAAACATTATCAAAAAGACAAGAAAAAGAAAAAACCAAATTACATGTCAAAAAGGACTCTGAAACTTGTCCTTGAATGTCAAGCAGCTAAAGTAAAAGGAAGACATGACAAAGAACTAAACAGATTTCAAAGGGCAGCTGGAAAAGACAAAAATCAAATATTATAATGATAAGTGCAAAGAGCTAGAGACAAAATCAAAGGGAAGAACATGCTTTGTTTATCTCAAGCTTAAGGAATTGAAGAAAATATTCAATAATGAAGGATTCTACAGGGAAAATATTAAATGACAAAAAACATCAAAAGAACATGGAAGGAATACACAAAGTCATTATACCAAAAAGAATTGGTGGATGATCAACTATTTTAAGAGGTTACATATGATCAGGAACCAATGCTACTGAAGGAAGAAGTGGAAGCTGCCTTGAAGGAACTGGTGAAACACAGGCTCCAGAAATTAACGGAATAGCAATAGAGATGTCTCAACAAACAGATGCAGCACTGCAGGTGCTAACATGTTTATATCAAGAGATTTGGAAAACAAGCTACCTGGTCAAGTGACTGGAAGAGGTCTATATTCACGTCTATTCCAAAGAAAGAGGATCCAATCTAATGTGGGAACTGTTGAATGATATTAATATCACATGTAAGTAAAATTTTATTAAAGATCATTAGAAAGCAACTGCTAGATTCAGAAGAGGGCATGGAACCAGGGACATCAATGCTGAGATTAGATGGAAATAAGCCAAAAGCAGAAGATACCAAAAAGGTATTTATCTATGTCTCATTGATTATGCAAAGGCCTTTGTGGGGATCATAGAACTATAGATAACACTGCAAAGAATGGGAATACCAGAGCACTTAATTGTATTCATGAGGGATCTGTACATCAACAAACAGATGCAGTACATGACTGCCAGGAGGCAGTCATTCAACCAGAACAAGGAAACAATGCCTTCAGGAAAGGTGTCTATCAGTGCTGTATCCTTTCACCATACCTCTTCAATCTCTATGCTGAGCAAATAATCTGAGAACCTGTACTTTATGAAGAAGAACGTGGCATGAGGATTGGAGGAAGATTCATTAACAAGCTACATTATGAGGATGACACAAGTCTGCTTGCTGAAAGTGAAGAGGATTTGAAACATTTACTGATGAAGATCAAAGAATATAGCCCTCAGGATGGATTACTCCTCAACATCAAGATAACAGTGATTACAACTGAGTATGTGTGCAACTTCATGATAAATACAGTAATGATTGAGGTTTCCAAGATTTTGTCTTACTTGGTTGTACAATCAACACCCACTGAAACAGCTTTCAAGAAATCAAAAGATATATCGCATTGGGAAAAGCTGTTGCAAAAGACCTCTTGAGAGTGTTGAAAAGCTGTCACGTTGAAAATGAAGGTGTGCCAGACTCATGCCACGGTATTTTCAGTTGCATCCTATGGTTGTGAAAGCTGGACAGTGTATGGGGAGACAGGAGAAAAATTGATGCTTTTGGATTCTGGTGCTTGAGAAGAATATTGAATATACCATGGACTGCCAAAAGTACCAACAAATCCATCCTGGAAGAAGTGCTCCCTGGAATCGAGGGAGCCAGAGTGCTCCCTGGAATCAAGCATGGCTAAACTATGTCTTATATATTTTGGACATGTTGTCAGGAGGGACCAGTCCCTGGAGAAAGACATAATGTTTGGTAGAGTGACAGGTCAGGCAAAAAAAGGAAAATCCTCCACTAGATGGATTGACACAGTGCCTGTAGCAATGGCTTTAAACATAAGAAAGATTTGACGCTTGACACAGAATCTGGGAGCTTTTCTTTCTGTTGTACACAGGGTCACTATGAGTTGGACGAAAGTCAATTCCACCAGTCAATTCCACCTAACAACAATGGATTAGGAAACATTTATAAAATCACTTTTCAGTTGCTACTCTTAAATAAACCAAAGTTCTGTAATTGTTTTATAGTTCTCATTTCCTTCTGTCAATTACACACACACACACACACACACACAGTAGTTATTGTTGTGGCATAAGTGCATCTGTTGCCATAGTTTGAAATGTAAAATTCCATGTTTTCTAGACCTGAAATTGACAAAAATCACTTGGATAATTACTGGTCTTTACAAATACAGTTTTATTATGCTTAAAATAAGAAAACAGTGATATTCAAAACCTATACTTCTCTAACATATGGCTTCAATTTACATTTTAATCAGAATATGGAAGTCATTACTCCAACATCTGAAACTGAGGTAGCAATAAAAAATTATCCCTACCAGGACAGCAGAGACAATTTATTTTGTGTTTATTACTGGGTGGCCCTCTTGAAACTTTCCTGAACTTAATTGATTCCAGATAATAGAAAATCACAATTATATTATGACATTTATTTTGGATGCATTTAAGTCAAACTGTCATAATAGGACTGATATAAATTAATGGTTGATATTTATTAAGATAGCATATGTGTACAAACACACATATATACACATACCATATTTAGTCATTGTATGTAAATAAATAGAAGGAGGATCTCAAGTTCAAAGTTACAGGCAGCCTCCATAACTTAGTGAGACCCTGTCTCAAAATGAAAAACAAAAAATAGGCAGGGAGCAGTCCAGTGGTAAAGTATTTGCAAAGTATGTGTGAGGTCTTGGGTTCAACCCCCACATAGTATAAAAAAGAAAAAAAAAAAAGAAATGACTAAATGGCTTAGTAGTTACACTTCATACCTCTGAAATGGGGCATGATGGTGGAAAAAACATTTTATGTTTTATTCTAAAGATACATTTATGTAGTGGAGATATGTTACTTATATAATAATTTGTGGTATGAGATGAAATTTCATTAATTTCCAAATTAATTATTTGAAGTAAAATATATAAGAACAGTGGTTTAACACATACTAATAAATTGCTACAGCAAATTAACTTCTAGGCGTGAAAAATACTTAAATGTATAGTGTTCTATGATGTACAATTCTTATTTATTGTCTGGAATTAAATTTCTAAAATAGTCTTAAATCATTCACCCAGCAGACTCTGACTTCTCACATGTTCTATCCATTGGTTCATTGCTGTGGAATTAAGACTGGATTGAGAAACACAAGGTTATTGACATTTGTTAGCTGTTGTTGTTAGGTGCCATCAAATAGTGTCCGACTCATAGTGACCCTCATAGAATTTTCAGTGGTTGCTTGTTGCACCATTGCCTTGGGAGTGGATTGCCACATCCTTCTTCCGTTTTTGCGGTGCTGGGAATTGAACCCAGGACCTCAGAGACTGCAGAGCATTGCTCTACCAACTGAGCTAAGTCCCAGCCCCTAGTGACATATAGGGCTAAACACACTGCAATATGATACCATAAATATTATTTCATTAATAAGGAGAAAAGACAAAATAATTGCTATGGCATATAGGGAAAGGTTTTCTGAGAAGGGGCTGCATTTGTAGGATGAGTAGGAATTTTCCATGTAGATAAGCAGGGCAAAGGGCATTCATAGCAGAAGGAGCATTTTATGCTCTTAAATGGACATATTTATTCATCCTTTTTGTGTTCATTTATTTAGATTTATTCAATTCACATTCATTATGCATCTGTTACCAGAAGAGAGCTGTCATAGCAAACCTGATGGGCATGTCTCTCTCATAAAATTCAGTCTAGTATGGAAGAACAAATAATATTATAATGAATGTTGAAGAAGGGGAAGTATGGGGTATTAATAGGTATATATTAGGTATACATTAATATGTATATATTAATGTTACATATAGGAGAAGCTTCTGGAATAATGAGGAGTGATTTTAGATGAGAATAGAATAGTATTTTAAATATTTTATTTAAAAATTAGCTCCAGAAGTTCAGCATTACAATCACACTTCCTGTTGTAAGTACCCTCTTAACAGGGTGGACTATAACAGGGATAGTTTGATAACATGGTTTGATAACATTTATTGTTGTCGTTAAGTGCTGTCAAGTGGAGTCAGAATCATATTGACTCTATATGCAACAGAACGAAACACTCCAATTCTGTGCCAGGCACATGATCTTTTTATGTTTAACCCCATGTTGCAGGCACTGCCAATCCATCTAGTTGAGCATCTTCCCTTTTTTTATTGTTGTTGACCTACCACTCTCCAAACATGATGTCCTTCTCAGGGATTGATCCCTCCTGACAATATGTCCAAAATGTGTAAGACCATTTAATTATCTCATTTGAAATGTCCCATGCCAGTCCATTTTAGCTCACTGATGCCTAGAGTGTCAATTTCCCTTTTGAAAATTTCTAATTTTCCTAGATTCCAAGTTCCAATTATTCCTGTATGTTTTTAGTTGCTCTTTCTTATTTTGAGTCGTGTGACATCAGAAAATGGAAGTCCCTGGGGCCTTACTCCATTCCCGTCATGAAGGTCTATTCTCCTTTGTTGAGGCAACTCTTTCCCAGTCATCTTTTGAGTGGCTTCCAACCTTGGGGGCTCATTATCTGGTACTATATCTGACAGTGTTTCTCTGCTATTCATTAGGTTTTCAATGGCTAATTTGTTTTGGGAATGGGTTAGCCACATCCTTATCCCTAGTCTGTCTTAGTCTGGAAGTTCAGCTGAAACCTGTCCTCCATGGGTAGTCTTGCTGTTATCTATTATACTGGGAGCATAGTGTTCCACATCACAGCGACATGCAAACCCCCACAGCACTGCAGACTGGGTGATAACATTTAGGAGGTTTTTATAATGTTTAGTCAACAAACAATTTTAGTTACTTAGTATTGGCATGTAGATAGTAAAGAGACTTGAATGTGTCAATTCACATCTGATTTTTTTTGGTGGTGTTTGGGGGCCTGACATATACTTTTCAGGTGCTCTACCACTGGGCTACACCGCCAGTCCATTTTTATTTATTTATTTATTTAGAAACAGGTTCTTGCTAAGTTACACAGGCTGCCTATTGTCTCCAACTCACAATCCTTTTGCCTTAGCCTCTCAAGTCACTGGGATTACAGGTGTGCAACACTACATCTAAATTTTTAAATAATTTTTTCAATTCCATTTTATATTTTGAGGAGATCTCTAATATGCATTTTTCACCTAAATTATACATAATAAAGCAAGTTAATAGTTATATTCCTTCCACTTTACCTAGCTTCCTTATCAGCGATGACTAATTGTCACCTAATTTATTTCACAAAGACAATAGACTACTTTTGAGTATCAGCTTTGTTTTTTGCTAGTCTTTTGTTGAATCCTGGTTATTTAAAAGCTTTAATATATTTCTCATGATAAAAGTCTCTAGATTTTTTGTTTGCTTAGTTTTTAATTAGCTATTCCTTGGTCATACTTCATTGGCATTCTACAAATCCATTTTAGAACCCTCTCACAGGTATTAACTCTTCTTTCAGGTATTAAAGCTCTGTGCAGGTCCAGATAATAAGTTTTGCTGGCTATGTGTGTCATATGGTCTCTGTGGCAGCTATTTAACTTTTCCAATGTAGAATGAAAACTACCACAGACTATATGTAAATTAATATACATGGCTATGTTCCAGTAGAATTTTATTTATGGACACTGAAACTTGCATTTTACATAATTTTCACATGTCAAGCAATACTATATATATTTTTTTGATTTTTAAAAACTCTTCTTTATTAGGCTTCCATAACAAATGAGCACAGACTTAGTGGCCTGAAGCAAGAAAAGTTTATTTCTTCTCAGTTCTTGAGACTAGAAGCCTGAAAACAAGGTGTGTTGGCAGGACCATGCTCCCTTTGAAGCCTCTAGGAGAGAATCCTTCCCTTTCTTCTTCTAGGTTTGGTGTCTCCTTGCAGCCTTGAGTATTCTTTTGCTTGTCACTGCATCATTCACATCTCTGCCTGTCATCTTTGTATGCCTGTGTGACTTTGTATATAAATCCCTTCTTCTTTCTTTCTTAAAGATACCAGTTGTATGTTGTTTCTACATATGTATTGACTTCATACTGCTCCTTGGAATAGGACCCTTATCTTTAGTCTCTTGTGTTAGTTCTTCACTAGGATAATTTCAAATCCAGTTTCTTGATTATCTACGTATAGTATGACTCCAGTATGACTTTAACTTGATTATATCTGCAAAGACCCTGTTTTCAAATAAGGTCATATTCACGTGTACCAGGATCAGATTTATCATTTATGGGCACAATATCCAACCCCAAATTCAACTATTTAAAAAATATTAAAACTATTCATAGCTTGTGGGCCATATAAAACAGGTGGTGGGGAGGGTTTAGCTATGTGCTGCTTGTTGACTCCTGTTTTACCCAGAGTTGACTTTTTATGTATTCTTTGATTAAACATCCTATCTTTATTGGGAAACAAGGCAAGAATTAATATTTACTGAGCCCCTACTCTCTTCTAAATATTTTGTTGGGTGGTATGACATTTTTCTTCTTATTTAATCTTCAAACAACCCTATAAGGCAGATGTTATTATCAGCAGCAGCTCATGAAACAAACAAACTTGTGCAAGCTCATGCCACACAGCTAGCAAATAGTGAATCTAGTGTTTCACTTTGTACCTGAAAGCGAGTGACAATAATGTATTTTTCTTTTCTCCTCTATTACTATAGTTTCTGCGTATGTGGTGACTTCACACTGCTCCTTGGGATAGGTTCATAATCTTTAGTCTCTATTTTTAGCTCTTCACTAGGATAACTTCAAACCCACAGTTTCTTTCGTATAGTTGCTTTGGCTTTGTAAGCAGAAACAAATTTAGGTAGCTTAAAACACAAGTCAGATTTAGATGGCACTCAGAATTGAAAGAAGTGCAAGTCAAACCTCAGGAAAGACTGGAACCAAGGACAGCTCCAGGGAAAGGCTGTGGGGACCTTTTAGGTGACACCACCATTAAAGTGCCTCAGCTCCACCACCTGCTGCTTTTGCCTTGCCTTTAATCTCAAATTTCAACCCTCTGGAGGCATTTAGATGTATGAACTTCACGTGTCCATTTAATACATAGTCTATGTTGTTATTTCCTAGTCTGTACCTATGTCAGTGATAAATCTAAATTTAGAAATCTTTTAGAGTAGATAATATTCTTTTCTCCCATGGCACTTAGTTCATTGCTTTGTAATAGTAAATTTCCTCCTTCACTCCTCCTTCCATTCTTTTCTCTGTCCCTTCTTTTCTCCTCTTTTTTCCTTTTCTCCCTTCTGCTTTTCTCTCAATATAGTGATGATAAGCATTTTCAGAGATGAGATTTTATTTAATCATATTTGTTTTCTAATAAGTCAGTGTTACAGATTGTTGTTGTTGTGTGCCATCATTTGTTTGTTTATTTATTTACTTGATTGCAATACTTAGGGATTGAACCTAGGGCCCCTCACATAATTTTGCAAGTGCTCTACCCATGAGATGCACCCTCCACCCATCTTTTACTTATTATTTTGGGAGATGGTCTCCTGAAGTTACACAGGCTACCTCTGGCCTGGAAGTCATGATCCTCCTGCCTCAGCCTTCTGAGCTGCTGGGGGCATGCAGCACTCGTTTATTTAAATGAAAGTAAACTTTGATTAACTTCTACAATTCACACTAATTTGTTTTACTCTTTTGACAAAGCAAATTTTGCAATCAGTACCTGGAAAGTATACCTTTTCTTTCCCTTCCATTTCTACCCCCTCTCAATTTTATTCTACAGTGTTATCAAGAAACAGTGTTATATTGATACTTGCAATACAGCAGGCCCCAGTACATTTTTACTGATTGTAGTGAAAGTACTAGGATTATTTCTTTACTAACATAATTTATCATGAACTGCATCCCAGTGTACGTTGTTGATAGGAAAACAAAGGGGTGATTTACAACTGACATAACATTAAGCACCCATAATTTTGGGAATACTGTGGGAGTATTAGGTCAACCATCTTAGGGGTCGTGATGCAGAAAGGTTTGAGAACTCCTTTTCTAGCTGCATTTGCATATTTAACCACTTAATTTTTTTTATTACAATTAGAATATTTTGAATTAGAACATTTATATGAAAAGTGATTTGTTATTTTTGAGGTACAATAAAAATTAGAA
>VMDO01032958.1:0-18456 GCA_007922755.1 Pedetes capensis
TTTTTTTTTTTTTATTACAGTGGCCAGTAGTATCAAGAGAGGATGGTAAAAAGAGATCTGGGACAGAAGAAAACCAACCACCTGACTGTGCAGAGATAGAGCTAAAAGGGCATTTAAGCTCTAACCTTAATATTTAGATAATTCTTTTGGTAAATAATTGTATTTTAACAAAAAGGAATAGCAATTTGTCACCCAGTATTTTACTCGTCCATGCCATGAATCAGGCGCCACCTAGTGTCAGCTCCCGGACTTACAAGCATAGGTGTTAGGGTTGAATCATCTTAAAAAGCTAAGTGATATTTTTCTACATATCCTCGGGTCCCAATTATGTTTAAGAGCGAAATCTTTTCTTTAGTGAGCCATCTTTTTACATTTTCAGTACTTTTACATGAATTTTCTAGCCCATCTATATTATTACCATTCTTTGGTATTATTGATGTTATTATAATTATTTCCAGGACTGGTAAAGTTGGGCTGTTCAAAATATTAGCATAAAAAGACAAGCAAATGGAAGAGAAGTTTTTGGTGGGCGGTGGGAAGAGGGGAGGAAGTACACAAGAGGACAAGGGGGAATTTATCTGTGTAATGTACAACAAAATGCACATATGGAAATGTCACAATGAAATGCATGTCAGAAGGAATCACATTAAGTTGTACATTAAAATTTTCCAATAAAAAAAAAAAAGCTGAGTGAGAGCAGCAGAACTTGCCCCTGAGCTTTGCTTTCACTTCATCCTTCCTGTAAGTGTACACCCACCTCTGGCCTCATTTTTTGGTCTCTATAGTCTCTATAAAGAGAGAATACAAATAATTCTAATCATACTTCCTGGAATCCATGTAGCCTTTCACAATGTGCACAGCCCTTTCACATGTATGACCTCACCACGATAGGGAGGAGGCAGGCAGGAAGGCATAATTATCCTCATCTTACTGAAGAATGGAATCAGGACCTAAAAACGGAGTAATCTGCTCAAGGTCAAAGGCGATTTGATGACAGAGCCGGTACCAAAACCTCCAAGCTCCAAGTCCAGGGCAGCCTCCCTTAATCCCCACTGAAGAGTCACCGTGCACACCTCACAGGGGACCGAAGCAGTGAAGCGCAGCCCTGGCTGCAATTAGAGTCACCTGCAGAGTTTCAGAGGCACGCTGGTGCCCTGCTCCCACATCCAGATTTTGATTTACCTGCTGTGTGGAAATACCTGCATGTCAGGATTTTATGAGCCTCTCCAGTGGGGCTAATAGGCAGTCAGGATTGAAAACCAGTGTTGGAGAAATAAAACAGAAAGACGTAAGGCAATTGTGATTACAATTCTGAGAGCTATAGTGACACTAAAACACCATGCAAACCGTCGAATGTCACCACGGAAGACCCTGGAGCTGTCCCTCTGAGCCCCATTTCCTCAGCACACACAGACTCAGGGATACACAAACTTGGACACACAGACACACATAGATACGAACATAGACTCACAACCACAGCTACGCACACCTGACATGTGTCGATTTAAGCCAAGCCCTGCTTTTCTGAACTGGGGTCCTCCCTCCTTTCTAAATAACCTATACCCAAACCTAAAGGGAGAGTGCCCGGTTCTTCTCTCCCGTCCAGGACTCCTGATCTCCTACATGTTTAGCAGGCACTAGTCATCAGTCTGATCAGCTATCAGAGCTCAGGAAAATGTCCCAAACCCAGCCCATTCCCTGCCATCTCTGGCCAGGGGACTAGGACAGCCAGAATGACCTCAGGTCATCCAGCCCAAGAAGCCTGGTCCATGCAGAAAACTGTAATACCTGGGTTTCCTGAACTTCAAGTTTCCCTTATACAAGTCATACCACATTTCCTTGGCAAAGACCGGGTTAAAGGCAAGTTTACACTTAGACAGCTGCCGGCCTCCCCAGACCTGTCCAGCCAGAGCCCTGGCCAAGCTGCAGCCAGCGATGACCACACCTGCTTTGAAGTCAGTGATACTGAGGTTAGTGGAGGCAGCTGTACATTCAGGTTCAGCTACATTTCCATACTCAGGGCTTGGAGAAAGCACCCCAGGAAGACTTCAAGTCCCCTGAGCATGAGTACAGGGTATTCATTTGACCATGTTTATCAAGCACAGAGTGTGTACCAGGCACAGGATAGATAGTGGAGGATCAAACAGACAAAATCATGGCAGTCCCATTCTAGTTGAATGAAGAGACAGAAAACAAGACTGGTAATAGTGTGCATGCATGTGTATGTGTGCGCACGCGCACGCACACACCCTCACATGCATGCACACAAAGTACTATTGTTTATTGTTGTTAGGTGCTGTCAAGTCAAGTCTGACTCATAACGACCCTATGTACAGCAAATCGAAACACTTCAAGATTCTGTGTCAGGCACACGATCTTATTTATGTTTAAACTCATTGTTGTGGACACTGTGTCAATCCATCTGGTGGAGGGTTTTTCGCTGACCCGCTACACACACTAGCTAGGGATTAATGGGAATTAATGTGGAAGTGTTGGAATTTGAGAGAATGGCAGAGAAGGCAGCTTCTGAGTAAAGGCAGTCAGGAGGCAGTGGGCAGATATCTGTGGGCAGAATAGGAGCAGCAGATGCAAAGATCCTGAGGTGGCCATGAGCCCGAGGTGTTTAAGAAAGAGTAAAAAGATGAGGTCAGAGGAGGAGGCAGGGGAAGAAGATCAGTCAGGCCTTGGCGGCCTCACAAGGCCTTTGGCCGTTACTCTGAGGGAGACGGGGCCACTTGGAAGGGACAGGCAGAGACAAGGAATGGAAAAGAGAAGGAAACAAAGGGAAGACAGACGCAGGCAAAGGGAGGGAGCTTTAAGCCCGCAGGGGCTCTTGCTCTTCTCTCGGGATCTCCCCTCTCCCTGCCTCTGCGTATTCTCTAGGTCCCCCAGAGACCTCGGGAAGTCTGAGCAGGCACCACCCCGTCTCCTTATGGTGGTGGCACGCGTCCCTGCCCAGGAGGGCCCTGGCCACATGGCGAGCTAGATGGGCCTGGTCCTGTTGGAGGCTGGGGACTGAGGGGTCCTTTGCTAAGCTAGCTCCAAAGGTTGGGTGGGGGAGGCCTGGGAAGCCTTCGCCCAGCACCATCCTCTCATCAGAGCCTCACTCAAGCCCCACCTCTGAAGGACCAGGGGCCCAGCAGCCCCCTCTCAGGCAAAGAGAGAGCCTGAAATGAGAAAAGCTAAGCCCCCCAGTGTCCTCGCTTAGCACGGAAGAATGGACTCAGGGCCGGACCCTCTGGACAATGGCTCACATTTGCTGGCGCCCGATGACCAGATCCAGTGGCGGTGTCAAGGTCAGAAAGCAGGGACCAACTGTGTTCTGTGGCCAGGGGCAGAAAGGGATGCAGCAATGGGGGTGAACCTCAAGAGCTTCTTGCTGGGTGAAAGAAGCCAGCCACAAGGGCACCTACACGTGAGTCTATTTACATGAAATGTCCAGGGCCAGAGAGCAGGGCAGTGGGTGCCAGGGCTGGAGGCGGGGAATGGAGAAGAACGGCTTCAGGAGCAGCGTCTCCACCAGAGGCGGAGGGAATGTTCTGGAACTGGGTGGAGCTGATGGTTGCCACTGCTGATAGAGTTCTGGCCTCAGGAAAATGCAGGCCCAGCTCTGTGCCCTCAGGCAACAGAGAGGGGACACTGGGGGGTGGCTGAGAATAGTTATGGTGCCAGGGTGGCCCGGCCTCCTGGACACCGGAAGGAGGGCTGTGTCTTGGGGGCAGCAAAGAGCCCCATGCACAGGCCCCAGGTCCAAAGACTCCTCGCCTGGAGCCAGTGTTCAACGCCTGATTAAACTGCCCTTTCCAGAAGCCTGGGAAAATACCCACGCAGAACTCGCCTCAGGGGCAGGCTGGACTAGATCTAGGGCGAGGTGGCCAGTTCAGAGCCTGACCCTGTCAGAACCTACCAAGGAGGAATGTAGCCAGGGGAGAGAAGACTCTAAGAAACCTTCTAAAAGGAAAGTCCGAAAGTATAGTGAAGCTTTAGCCAAACAAGGGGTCAGTCGATGCAGTGAGCCCACAGGTGACATCTTTGGCCATTAAGACACCAGAAAGAAACTAGGCGAATGATCCAGACGACAGAATTAGGACAAATGAGTGGAAACTTAAAAGTGGAGATTTTATTCACTACCAAGAAAAATGTTTCAGGGATTTAAGACCTGTAAGCAGGGAAGTAGCTAGCCCTTTTGGTGTCCTTGTGGGTTAAAGGGCAGGGTGCCTCCTGGGAAGATAATATCCAAAAAAGGCACTCTACAGGCTGCAGCCCTGAGTGGAGAGCCAGGCTTGATGAGCAAAGTCCAGGCCTATGCAGGTGGGCATCCAGGTATGTTAGTGTCCAGATCTGTCCTAGAAGCTGTGAGCTCAGAGTGTTCCACTTACTATGGCTACATAACAAAGCATCCTAAAACTTAGTGGCTTAAAACAATTACATCATTTATTTTCCACACAAATTTGCCACTGGGCAGGGATTGCTTGTCTCTGCTCTACTCAGCCTGGAGGCTGAGAGCTGGGATTTTCTGAGAACTTGCTCTCTCCCATGGCTGGTGCCTTATGCTGGCCGCTAGCTGGGTCCCAAGCCAGGGCATCTGCCGATCACTAACATACAGCTTGGGCTTCCTCCAAACATGGTGGCTGTATTCCAAAGGCCATGTCTCAGAGAGAAAGAGCCAAGCAGACTGTTGTTTGAGACTAGTCCTCTAGTCTTGGGCATCTCTCCTGCCAAATCTGATTCACTGAGATGGTCTCAAGGGGAGGAGAAATATACTCCACCTCTAAGCTGAAAGACTGGGAAGGTTCTAGAAGCAGAAGAGAGAATGGGAATATATCTGTGGCTATATTTTTGGCAAACACAATCTGCCACATGGGAGAGAGCAATACGTCTTTCAGGGGTCTAAGTGTACACATGAAGGGACAGCTACTGCTTAAGCCACCCCACAAACCTCCCTCCCTAAAAGATCAATACCCTGGCACTCCATTTTTCCAATAGGCCAGCACTACAGCTGCTATAGCCCCCCACTGAAGCCTTCAGAACTAAAGGGTGTCTTCCGTCCTATGGAGAGCAGGGCTGTGAGGCTCTAGCAATCCCCTGACACATGATCTAGGTTCTAAGAACAAAAATCACTTTTGAGAAGCATATTACAGACACCTTCTGATATCTCTCAAACTTTTCCACAATTGTAGGCTTTGGGGTTAACCTGAACTGGGTCCAGAACCAGTTCTGCTGCTGTGTGTCTTTGGGAAAGCTACTTGACTACTCTGAGGCTCCATTTCCTAGAAATGTGTACAGCATGGACAGGGCCTTGCTCCAGAGCCCAGAAGTAGCCAAATGTGGCCCTGAGAATGGTGCCATCGGGAGGTCTCCTGCAGAGAGGGAGGCTGACACCACCCAGGCCAGAAGCTGTCTCGATGGCCCTCTCTCTGACCAGGCCTGAGAGCTTCTGCTCACCCTTCCACCCCACCCCCGGCCCCAGCCCTACCCACAGCTCCTCCAAAGACCCCTCTGTTCCAGGTCTCCTTTCCTGGTGATCTTGCAGCTCAGCAAAGAGGGACTGGACTGGACGAACAGGCTCGGGTTAATGGGGTCACGCTGGGTGGCCTGCTGATGGCAGGCCTTGCAGGATCCAGCTGCTTCCCACATAATCGAATCTCCTCCCCGAGCCAGCGAAGGCATGGGGAGGTCAAGTACACTTCCCCAGAGAGCCAGTCCGGGCAGGCTGCCACCCGAGTTCCTTGGGGTCAGCTCCGGGATGCTGGGAAGCGGCAGATCCTTTGGGGTTGATGATGTTTCATCACAGAGCTGATGGGTGGTGGCCTGGCTGCTGCTCTGAACAAAGATCACAGGTGGAACACCAGCCCCTCCTCTCCACCAGCCTCCCTGTGCTATCCAAAGAGGAGGCCATGGGGGCTACAGGAAGAACTCTGAGATGAGGCGGCCTGAGGGGGTCCGTCAGCTAAGCTGCTGGGAGTGACTAAGCCCTGGAGTGCAGGGCTCTTGAATCCCAACCACACCAGTTACCGGTTGAGTGACCTCAGGCAAGGTATCTGTGCCTATTTCTTCACCTGTAAAATGGTACAACAAATTTACTTATCTCCCAGGTTTGTGGTCCACACTTAAAAACAACTGATACTGAGCCAGGTGTGGTGGCACACGCCTGCTAGCCCAGCAACTCGGGAGGCTGAGGCAGGAGGATCACGAGTTCAAGGCCAGAGGCAGCCTGTGCAATTTAGCAAGACCCAGCGTAAAAATAAAATAAGATGTGAAAACAGGCTGGGGGTGCAGCTCAGTGGTAAAGCACTTGCAAAGTAGGTGAGAGGCCCTGGGTTCAGTCCCACAGTACCAAAAAAAAAAACAGGTAATTGACTTAAAGCCCTAGCCTCATGCTTGCTCCTGGGCTCCTCTCTTAGCCTCTGGGCTCCCAAGGGCTTTGCCAAAGCAATGGCCCACAAGGATCCAGTTGGCTTTTATGCCTTTCTCAGAGCTCAGCAAGAAGACAGCAGCAGCATTAGTGGCGTGACTGGGACTCCGTAGACACTTATTGTGTTCCAGACTCTGAGTGAGGTTTCACAGTTACTCCTTGGTATCCACAGGGGATTGGTTCTGGGACTCTCTGCGAAAATCAAAATCCATGGATGTTCAATTCCATTATATTAAATGGCACAGTATTTGCATATAACTTATGCACATCCTCTCCAATACCTTACAACATCTCTAGATGACTTGTAATACCTAATACAATGCAAAATACTGTATTGTTTAGGGAATGATAACAAACCTGTGCTCAGAAAGTACATACATGCTCAGAAAGATACAAATTTTCTTTTCAAAATTTTTAATCCATAGTTGGTTTAAGCCACTGATGAAGAATCTGTGGATATGGGAAGCTGATGATACTTAGAAGTCTAATGTATACTTCATAATGTTCAAGGTCATCTAAGCATATGTTATATGAGAAGAGCCTCAGAGACTCAGGGTGGTAAAGACCTTACCAAGATCTCACACATATAGCCAGTGAGTGACAGGGCTAGGATTTGAACCCAGGTCTTTGTGGCTTCAATGTTCATATTTTTGCCACAGTGGTCTTAAGTTCCAGGAGAGAATCCACAGAAGGATAGCTAGGGAGGTTCTTTTCCTTCTTGTTAAGGAAACACAGATACTAAAGACAGGAAAAACATTATACACTACCAATGTACAATTTATGTCTCCCTTCCTTTTCTTCCTTTAGTCCTTGTTCAGTATTGCTCCAGGTGTCTACAATCACTTTACATGAGAGGTTAGGACCCAGGCCGTACAGCAAGAGGTAAGTGGTGGGCATGGAAGCAAATTCATCTGTATTTACAACTGCTGGTGGGGCTTTAGGGGCTGGGTTGACTCAGTTGGTAGAGTGACACTCTGCTCTGTGAGGCTCTGGATTCCATTCCCAGCACTGCAAAAATGGTGACTTTATTCCCAAAGCAATCCTGAAACAATCAGCCATTAAAAACCCTATGAGGGTCACTATGAGTCAGATCCAACTTGGCGGCACCAAACAACAACAACAACAGGTGCTCAAATCACCCACAAACCATCCGCCCCATCCATACCCATCAAAAAACTGTCTTCCATAAGACCAGTCCCTGGAGCCAATAAGATCAGGAACCCTTGCTTTGTAGCACTGTCTGCATCACTGTCCACCATGGAAAGTAAGGTCCCAAGAGTGCCCCATAGGGATCAGCACAGAGCTGCCAGAGAGCTGTCTTTAATGAATGAGGCTCTATTTTAAAATGGAGAGAAACACAAAAGGCAGCCCAAAAGGGAGTCACTAATGCCACAAAATGAAATGCATAAAGCATTCACAGATTTGGGCATGGTGGTTCATGCCTGTAATCCCAGCAACGCAGGAGGCAGATGCAGGAGGATCATAAGTTCAAGGCCAGAGGAAGTGTGCATAACTTAGCAAGATCCTGTCTCTTGATAAAACATAGCTGGGGGTACAGCCCAGTGGGAGAGTAATTGCAAAGTATGTGTGAGACCCTGGGTTCAACCCCTATCATAAAATAAAAAATAAAAAAAATTCACTGATACCCTGAACAAATGTTATATGCAGCATAATCATACACGGCAACATATATACATGGATTGTGTGCAAGAGAGAAGGTCTATGTACCATCCGGCACTCATTTTTGCTGGGAGGTAGAATTACAGGTGGTTCAGAGATACTTTGCTTCCTCTCCCTGAAAGTGCTTTTGTGGATTGGTCAGACCCTGCATCTCTGTGAAGAAGACCATCTGATGTTGACCCACATTCCCATTTACAACGCTCCTACGCAGGGCGAGACTTCACCTCCAGCCTATCCGATGAGTAGGATTTATATCTTCAGCATTCATTTTGTCCACTAGGCTGGACATTTATGAGATAATGTATTGCTAGCAATATGATATATTTGGGGATCACTTGAACCCAGCTCAGAATTTTTTCATGGGAGCTGATGGAAGGGTGCTGCATATCACAGGAACCCCAAGGACACGCACCCCTAAAATGGAGCTGGGGTGCCAGCTCCCTCTCCTGCCTGTTCAGACAAATGCTTCTGCTTATTATGGGAGGTACATGGCATTATCATAGGAGAGGGGAAAAGAGAAAAGGGATTTTAAAGCGTGAGTAAGGGCATGGCCTATACAAAACTGGCTCAGAATTCTCTCTCTTGAGCTGCGCTCCAGGCTCCTTTCTCTGGTGGCCAGCAAGAGAGCAATGGTGTGTCCTAAGAATTCCCGGATCTGTCTGACCCCTTTCCTCTCCACCCCAGCAACACCACAGCTACTGGCAGATGTGTTCTTCAGGGAATAAGGGAGTTGCAGGGCCAGGCTCAATGGTCCAGGGCAGACCTGTCCAATAGCACTCTCTAGAGCCTGAGCGTGCTCAGTACTGCACTGTCTAATTTGGTAGCCAGAAGCCACATACACCAGTGAGCACTTGAAATGTGGCTCGAGGGACTCAGTGGAATTTTCCTCTTATTTAATTTTAACTAACTTATATTTAAATAGCCATATGTAGATTACAGCTACCTTATTGGGCAGCTCAGAATAGTGGGCAAGAACACAGACTCTCCATCCAGATTGCCTGGGTCTGAATAATGTCTTCTCTCCCACTTACTTTGGATGAATTATTTAACAGCTCTATGCCTCACTTTCCTATATCTGTAAAATGGGTATAATATTAGCCCTTGAGCTTTTTGCAGGAATTACATGGGTTGCTACATACACTGGGTTCATAACAGCTCAGAGAATGAGTTCTCTGCTATTGTGCTGGGTTTGCCCTTCTCACCCCTCCTGATCCACTCTCCTTTCTTCTCCCCTCTGCTCTCTGCACTAAGACACTGGTTTTCCTGGACCAATAACTGCTCCTGTCTCTCAGCCTTCCAGTTAGGTGTAGCCAATGAGAATCACCCACTGGACACAGAGGGCAGGAGGAAGAAGAAGTCAGGGTATTTATTCCCTTACTTCCTCCTGCCCAAACCACCATGCTGTGTCCCTCCCTGGAAGGCCACAGACACTGTGAGGCAGTCCTCTCCTCTGGCCACCTTCTCCAAGTTTCAGTTCCATCTTCTTGCCCCTCAGCCTAGAGGTGGCAGGGGTTGGCTCCTGGTGGGAGGCTTCACCAACTCTTGGAGCTGGTTTCTCATAATCATGCCCTGACATGTTGTCATGTCAGGAGGGACCAGTCCCTGGAGAAGAACATCATGTTTGGGAGAGTGGCAAGTCAACAACAACAACAGCAACAACAAAGGAGGACCCTCAACTAGATGCACTGGCCAGTGGCTGCAACAATGGGCTCAAACATAAAATAGATTGTGTGCGTGGTACAGTGTTGGGTGGTGTTTCATTCTGTCGAACATAGGGTTGCTATGAATCAGACCCCACCTGAGGGCACCTAACCACCACCACTACCTTGGTAAAGAGTCCCTTTCCTAGACTCTCCTCCATGCCCCCACTGGAGGGTGATTTCCACTTCCTGCCAGTCTCTGACAGGGAGTCACTGCCGCTCACACTGGCAGTGCAGCCTTGCCGTCCTCTCCCACACCCAGACAGCAAGGCTCCTGGCTGGACTGGCTCTCTTCTCTTGGTGGACCCCTAAGTCTTATTCGCTGACCTTGGCTGCTTGGCTCGGGACCTGTAGAAGTGGGAAGACGATCAGCAGTGAGAAGAAAATGCATATTCTTCACAAGAATCCCTTCCCCAGGAGACAGTCAGAGGAGCATCCTAATGGCTGCTTTGCTGTGCTTTGCAGGACACTGAAAGCCTGCAGCTGTTTTCCCTGCTCTGGTGAGGGCGGCACGCCCCTCACCCCTGTAGGGAAAAATTGAAAGGAAATTGACAAAAACTCCCAAACTGGGAAAATGGCTTTTGAATATCTGGTTTGTAAATTAGAAATCTAGGGAAAATGAAAGTAACTTAGTTGCACGTTTGTACAAAACCCTTCCTGATTGGACAATTGGACTGAAAGCTGATTGGCTCAGGCCATTCCGTGGGCCAGCTATATAAGGAGCTGCTCTGTGGCAGCTTGATCCTTTTTTGCCTTTTCGCCCTTTACACCCTTTTCACCCACACTATTGGCTAAGCAAAACCTTCTCACCCGTTCCTGCCCCGGACCACCAATGAGGAAACAGGTTTCCTGCTCTCCCCCAGACCTTCAGTGAGGAAAGAACACTCTCCCATCACAACCATCAGTAAGGAATGAACCTGCTCTCTGTCTGATCACCGGCGAAGCAACAGCTATCTCCTCTTGACCACCGAGACCACCAGGTGTTTGCCCCTGGAAGCCAAAAGCACCTGAGGCTTTTCCTTTCTCCCGTCTCCTCCAGCATCCCAAGGGCCGCAGGAGTCCGCGCCCCTCATCCGAGGGTCCCAAGTGAATTGTGTTTAGTATCTGTGTGTGTGACGGCGCTGCCCATCCAAACCTCCAGGCTGGACCGGGAGGCACACGCCCCACAACCCCCACCTGCCTGCCTCCTTGTCACACCCTTGCCTGCAGCCACCCCTGGGGTCATCCAGGGATTGATCACATTTCCCTATGGAAGAAATGTCAGCTGAGTCTCTGACAATATCAGACCTCACCCTCTGGAAAGATGGCCAAGGTCAAGGGGGGTTGCTAGGTGATTGGGATGGGAGCCGAGGATGGACTTAAAAGTGGTTAAAGGGTTAGGGATGTATCTCTGTGGGAGAGCATGTGGCATGTGGCATGTGCAAGCCCCTACATTTGATCCCAAGTACCACACAGAAACATACAAATAAATAATATTAGTTAATTTAAAATGTTTTGTCGGGTGTCACGGTGCACAGCTTTAATCCCAGCAACTTGGGGGGCTCAGGCAGAAGGATCATGAGTTTGAGGCCAGAGGCAACCTGTGTACTTTAGCAAGACTCTGTCTCAAAATAAAAAATAACCAGGCACGGTGGTGCACACTTGTAATCCCAGTGACTCGGGAGGCGGAGGCAGGAGGATCACAAGTTCGAGACCAGAGATAGTCTGCGTAAGTTAGTGAGACCCTCTCTCAAAAAGTTAAAAAAAAAAAAAATGGGCTGGGGCCACAGCTCAGTGGTCTAGCACTTGCAAAGCTGGCAAGCGTAAGGCCCTTGGGTTCAAACCCCAGTACCGCAAAAAATAAAAATAAAAATAAATAAAAAGGAAAAATGGGTCTGGGGATGTGACTCAGTGCTCAGTGGCGGAGCACCCTGGGTTCAATCCCCCAGTACCAAATAAATAAATAAATAAGATTAAGATAAGAGCTGGAAGGGCAGCACTGAGTCTTGGAGCTATCAACCCATGGTAACAGCAAGCATTTACTATGTGTAAAGTGCTGGTATATTTGTAAAGGTTTGTACTTAAAAGTAGCAAAGGAAGTCAAATCTGGTAGTGTTAATGAGGAAAGTAATTGAAGATACCAAGTGGGTCCCAGAATGGCCACAAACACTGGGGAGCCAGATTCTGAATAGGCAAAGCTAATAAGGAGGCTAAGCCAAAATTATGCTAAAGACCTTGCCCATGAATGCTGAGGTCTCCAGTTCGCTGCACTCGCTGTCTAGCAGGTGCCACCAATGCATCCTCTCCTTTCTCTGCTGCTTTTCGTCACTAACTCCTGATTCAAGATGTCAGGTGTGTGAGTCTGCATGGCTGACGCTAGGCCACATGCCCATGATCCCTGTGGTGGGGACTAGGAAAGCAGTACCTGGGCCTTTGGGCTTCTGTGAGGAAGCTGGCTTTGTCTTCCACCCAGATGCATTGTAGGAGACTCCCAAACATAGGAAGGGTTAAGATGCCAGACAGCCTTTACAACAGGGTGTTCGTGAATGGTGAGCACAGCCTTCAGCTTGGAGAAACTGAGTCTCGATACTAATAAGTCAAGGCAAGCATGCTTGGTGCCGCAAACCTGTAATCTCAGCATTCAGGAGGTTTAGGCAGGAGGATTCAGGTGCAAGGCCAGCCTGGGCTGCAAAGCAAGACCCTTTCACACATACACATACACACACACACACACACACACACACACACACAGAGAGAGAGAGAGAGAGAGAGAGAGAGCTATAAAAGACCAGCCACTCTCAGGTGTTAATGTTTGTGTGCATAAGAGTCAACCAGGGCAGTTAAGTGAGGAAAAAAAAAAAAGTAAAGAATCACCATGTCACCTCCAAAGACTGATTCCGCAGAAATATCCACAATCTTGGCCGGGGGCAGTGGCACATGCCTGTAATCCCAGTGGCTCGGGAGTTGGATACAGGAGGATGGCAAGTTCAAGACCAGAGGCAGTCTGTGTAACTTAGCAGGACCCCGTCTCAAAAAGTAAAAACAATGGGCTGAGGGTGCAGCTCAGTGGTCCAGCACTTGCAGAGCATGCAAGTGCGAAGCCCTGGGTTCAATCCCCAGTACCACAAAAAAAGAGAAAGAAACAAGAAGGAAGGAAGGAAAGAAGGAAAGAAAGAAAGAAAGAAAGGATCGATCCATGATCCTCAGGCAGATGATCCCACGCTGTAGAAACCTACGAAGACACCGGCTCCACACACAGCGTGCTCTGAGGGCATCCAGAGGCTGTGAGCTACCCCAAGGAGATGAGCAGAATCTTGAAGAACGAGGCAGGAGGGAAGAAATGGGGTGAGCAAAGGCACATGGTGAGAGCCAGCATGCACTGTATAGGAAAACCAAAGCTCAGACTAAAAAGAGCCTGAAACAGTAAGAACAAGGCAGGCCTGGGGGATGGGTAGGAGTTGGAAGGGAAACTTCAACACCATTCCAAAGGAATTCAGCTTGATTCTCTGTGCCAATCTTTTTCTCTTTTTCTTTTTTTGTAATTTCTTTCTTATTTAATTAGCATACACTATAATGAGTTTCATTATTAGATTGTCATATCGTTGAATTGTGTATTTTGTACTTGTTCTTGCCCTCATTGCCCCCTTAGTAGTCCCCTCCCCCTCTACACCCCTTTGTACTTTCCAATTTTGTATATAAATATATGTAGAGGATTTTTTTCATTTTAAGATAAATCTAGCTTCTGTGTATGCATGTGTGCTATATTTGTTTTTCTGAGTCTGGCTTATTTCTCTTAAAATGATGATCTCCAGTTCCACCCATTTTCTTATAAATGACATGATTTCCTTCTTCTTTATGGCTGAATAATATTCCATTGTGTATAAATATACCACATTTTTTGATCCATTCAACCTACTGATGGACATCTGGGCTGATTCATTATCATTGCAATTGTGAATAGTGTTGCAATGAACCTGGAAGTGCAGCTGTCTCTCTGGCATAATGACTTGGATACCCTTGGGTACCCAAGAATGGTAAAGCTAGATCATAGTCTATTTTCAGTTTTCTGAGGAACCTCCATACTGATTTCCATAATGGCTGTACCAGTTTATAGTCCCATCAGCAATGTATTAGCGCTCCTATTTCACCATATCCTTGCCAGCATTTGCTGTTGTTTGTTTTGCTGATGCTGGCCATTCTGACTGGGGTGAGATGGAATCTCACTGTATTTTTGATTTCTGTTTCCCTGTTGGCTAAGGATATTGAACATTTTTTCATATGTTTGTTGGCTATTTGTACTTCTTCTTTTGAGAACCATCTGTTTAGTTCAATTGCCCACTTATTGATTGAATTACTAGGGGGGTTGGTATTTAATTTTTTGAGTTCTTTATATATCTCAGATCTTAATCCCAATCAGATGTGTACTTGGCAAAGATTTTTCTCCCATCCTGTAGGTTCTCACTTTACTATATTGATTGTTTCCTTGTCTGTGAAGAAACCTTTTAATTTTATGTAATCCCATTTGTCAATTCTTGCCACGATTTCCTGGGTTATTGGAATTTTTTAAAGAAAGTCCTTACCTATGTCTAGGTATTGAAGAGTTTTCCTACATTTTTTCCAGTAGTTTCAAAGTTTCCTGTTTTACATTAGGATTATTGATCTATTTTGAATTTATTTTTGTATGGAGTGAGAAATAGGAATCTACTTTCATTCTTCTACATGTGAATATCATATCCAGTTTTCATAGCATCATTTGTTGAAGAGTCTATCCTTTTTCCAATGTAGGTTTTTGGCTCCAGTGTTGAAAATCAGGTGACTATATTTGCATGGGTTTATGTCTAAGTGCTCTAGTCTATTCCATTGATCTTTATGTCTGTTTTCATGCTAGTACCAAGCTGTTTTTGTTACTATGGCCCTGTAATATAATTTGATGCATTACTCTTTCTGTTCAGGAAAGCTTTGACTATTTGGGGACTTTTGTGCTTCCATATAAATTTTGGGTTTTTTTTCTATTTATGTGAAGTATGTTATTGGAATTTTGATGAGGACTGAATCTATAGGTCGCTTTTGGTAGTATAGCCATTTCACAATATTAATTCTGCTGATTCATGATCAAAAGAGGAATTTCCATCTTCTAGGGTCTTCTTCAATTTCTTTCTTTAATGTCTTGAAGTTTTCATAAGTCTTTTTGTTCCTTGGTTAGATTTATTCCTAGATATTTTTTGAGACTACTGTGAATGTGATTTTTGTTTTGACTTCTTTCTCCCAAAAATGGAAAATACAAAAGAAATAGATAAATTCCTTAACATATATAACCTACCACAGTTAAATGAAGAGGATATAAATCTTCTAACAACAACGATGACAACAAAAAGCCCAGGTCCTTCCAGGTTCACAGCAGAATTCTATGAAGCCTTTAAAGAAAAATTAATACCTATCCTCCTCAAACTATTCCATAAAACAGAAAAGGAAGGAATACTCCCAAACTAATTCTATGAAGCCAGTATCACTTTGATACCAAAAGCAGATAAGGATACAAAAAGAAAAGAAAAGAAAAAGAAAACAACAGACCAATTTCTCTAGTGAACATAGGCATAAAAATCCTCAACAACATACTTGCAAATCAAGTACAGCAAGGCATAAAAAGATCACACACCAAGACCAAGTAGGTTTCATCTCACAGAGGCAAGGATGGTTCAACATATGCAAATCAATAAATGTTATTCAGCACATAGACTCAGAGGTAAAAATTACATCATCATTCAATAGATACAGAAAAGGCCTTTGACAAAGTTCAGCATCACTTCATGAAAAAAAGACCTGAAAAAACTAGGAATAGAAAGGACATTCCCCAACATTATACAGGCTATATATGTCAAATCTACAGCTAACATTATACTAAAAGGGGAGAACTGAAGCTATTCCTCTAAAATCAAGAATGATTCAAGGATACTCACTCTCTCCACTATCACTCAATAAAGTGATTGAAGTGCTAGCTACAGCAATAAGGCAAGAGAAAGAAATAAAAGGGATACTAATAGGGAACAAAGCTTGCAGCGGTAGCCCTGTGGCATCCGATCTCAGAATCTAAGCAGGGTCAGGCCCGGTTAGTACTTGGATAGGAGACTGCCTAGAAACACCAGATGCTGTAGGCTTGGGAGACGGACCCGGCAACCCACTCCAAAAATCAGTCCACCACTGAAAACCGTATGAACATCAGAGAAGTACTCACAATAGTGTTTCGTCTGTTGTATGTAGGGTTGCTATGAGTCAGATACCAACTCAACGGCACCTAATAACAACAAAAATAGGGAACAAAGAAGTCAAATTATCCCTATCTAGGCCAATATTTTTCAAAGGGATAGTGATTCACTAGTAGATCATGGCCTGCAGCCATAGCACTGTGTTGTCCAATCCCATCAGATCTTGGAAGCTAAGCAGAGTCAGGCCAATTTAGTACTTAAATGGGAGACCTCCTGGGAGCACCAGGTACCATAGGATTGGGAGAAGGACCTGGAAACCCACTCTCAAAAAACCAATCAGCCATTGAAACTCTATGAATAGCAGAGAAGCACTGACAATAGTATTTTGTCTGTTGTATATAGGGTCACTATGAGTTTGACACTGACTCAATGGCACCTAACAACAGTAGATCATGTGATCAATTTAATGGGTCCTCATAAACAGTTTTTTAAAATGATGTTATTGTTGTTAGGAGTCATTGAGTTGGGTCCAACTCATAGCAACTCTATGTACAACAGAGAGTAGAAACTCAAGTAAGTATTGATTCCTGTAAAATTTGATTCCATTATATAAATAAGTGCATTGTAAAATTGGCTGCAATGTAAGATAAATATCTTGTAGTGGATCAAGTTTACAGAAGGGTGAAAGCCGTGTTATGGGCAGCAAGGTGCAGTTTGAAGGTTTTAAGGAGGGATGGGTAAGGGATATATATGATCAGATTTTCAATGAACAGCAATGCCCCAGCTGCTGGTTGGATGGACAGGAGGAACGCAGCCAGAGATGAGAGACCCTTCAGCAGAAGGCTGGTCACAAGAGAGCATGATGCAAAAGAGCTGAAATGCAGCAATGCTGAAGATTTGTTGAAGCAATTCTGCAAGGCTGCAATTCAAGTCAGACTGCAAGCCATTCAGTATGCAAATGGAGAGGAGAGTAAGGACAGTTAGAGGTCAAAATGATAGACTCTGTATCACTTCTCTGGAGGCTCAGATTCGGGCGAGAAGAAAGAGGAGGAAGAAGAAGAGGCAGAAGGAAGAAGGTAGTGGGCTCCTTGCTCCCAGTGTGGGGGGCTGGCAGGTGTAAGGTGCTTGACCCAAGTCAGGGAACTGGGAGGAGACACAGGTTTGGCCCTTGGGAAAGCAGAGCAGGAGGAAAGATAAGGGCAGGATGGATGTGTGGGACAGAAGTGTCTGGGGAACGCCATGGAGACTTTGTCCAGTGATAGACTGAGATGGAGGTACCTCTCCATTCTCATACTGTCTCCCGGGATGGAGCCCCCATCAGAGGGACACAGGACCAATCCACTCAATAAGGTGACCCTGAAAAGAGTTGCTTTCCTGCTCTGCAGGCTCTTTTCTGCGATTGTTCCTTGAGCTTTTACTGGATCCGTGAGCCTCCTTCTGCCTGTGCTACACTGTCCTTTTCTGTAATTTTACTAAAGCCATTTGTTCACCACCAAGAAGTGAAAGCCATCTGCTCGCCACCAAAGAACGCCTGGCTGTGATAAACAACGCTCACTCTGCTGACCTCACGAGCTCTGTGTGGCATGATTCAGGAGGCAAAGTTTTAAAGTGCTCTGAGAACTATTAAGTGCTGGACAGGTATAAAGAATGCGAGCTGGATCCTGCTGCCCTGGGCCTTCAGATGCCATTCATCCATTCACTTCCTTGTCAAATACTTGCCATGAACCGCTGGTGAGGAACTGTGGCATTAGGTTTGGCTATAAAGAGAAGGACCCGGCAACCCACTCCCAGAAATCAATCCGCCATTGAAAACCCTATGAACAGCAGAGAAGCACTGACAACAGTGTTTCGCCTATTGTACGCAGGGCCGCTATGAGTCAGATGCTGACTCGACAGCACCTAACAACAACAACATAAAGAGTATGGAACCTGGTCCTGAAGCCAGCCACATGTAGAACTGGTGTCCGAAGTCCACTACAACCTATGATCACCCCACACACAGATAAGCGAGCAAATGTGACTGCTGTGAACCACAAAGGCAGGATTTGAATTGTGCTGAGCTGGAAGACAGGAGGGGGACCAGGGCCAGGCAGAGGGCCTGGCAAGAACCACACCCCCAAAGCAGCAGCTCTGTGGGGCAACTCGGTCAGGGCAAACAGGCTGGCCCTTCTAGTGGCTTGTACAGAGGAAACAGAGGAAAGCGTGAGGCTCTGGGTGAGCAGAGGCCTCAGCTCCAGGGCACATAAAACTCAGGACACAGATAGGCAGTCATGGCCAGCAGGCTATTTAGTGACTGATCAAGCAGAGGCGGGGGGTGGGGAGGTGGGGAAGAGGGGGGTTTCCAAGCTCTTCTGTCAGAGGGAAGGGAATAGAGGAGACTCACGGCTCACAAGTGGGCATCGAGTGTCTTATTTCAAAGCACACTCTGATCCACCATCGGGGCCTGGGTAAGTCCCTCTTCTGTGTTGCCAGCACCCCC
>VMDO01032959.1:0-18455 GCA_007922755.1 Pedetes capensis
AAAAAAAAAAAAAAAAAAAAAAAAAAAAAAGGTGATGGTAACTGATAACTGTGTTCGAAGCCGGGGAGAATATTTTGAATGGCAATGAATCTTTTCCTGTAATCTTTTTTTTTTAAAAAAATGTAAACATTCACTGTCTTTTGATTACACCACATATTTATATCCAAGTGTAACCCAAAGCACATTCTCTGAGCTACCACTGCACATTTCCCTCCCCGAGAAGCCACCACACTCTCATTAAAATGGATCTGTTGCCCTCACTGAGGGCAGGGATCCAGAAGTCCTCACAGGGCTGGATTGGGGAATGTGTCAGAGAGAGAGAAAGAAGTATTGGAGGTGTCTGGCCATGCCACACCTGCTGTTCCAACTCCTGGGCCAGGACCCTCTTTATCTCTTAGATGTGCCGATGAGATGCATTGTCAAGGAGGAGGGAATGTGGACTAGGGAAGCTGTCTTGTTGAGCTATCTGGTAGACTCTCTGCAGGGAGAAGAATGCAATGTTTTTTTCCATCTTTGAAACCCTGATGTGTCTTCAGCTTTCCAAGGTCTGACATCTCTGGGCATACCAAGGCAGCTTAATAAAATTCCAGGAGCAAATGTGGTTCATTTTCTTTGAGTTTCACTTTCTCCCTGTGTATAATGGGGTCAATAATACTGTTCAATAGTTTCTTCATCTGTAATATGGGGTCAATAATGACATTCAATACACAGCACAGAATCGCTTGTGAGGAATAAATGCACTATTGTACACTCAAACTTAAGAGGTGCCAGTTGTGACTATTTTGTTTTGTTTTTCTGGGTCTCTCTCTGCATCTCTCTAATGAAGAAGGTGAATTGGCTCCATTTCTGAGGCCTGACAACGTCACTTGAAAGGGAGTAGAGCTGACTGAGAGAAGAATAGCCCAGGAAGCTGATCTGTGGATGAACTCAGGGGCTGGGGTGCTCAAAACCAGCTTCAGGAATGGGGGCAAGTTTGGTCCTGCTGGTAACACTTGATACCAAGAAGATCTGGCTACAGACCAGAAGTGGTTATTGAGGTTGGCTGCTGGCACTCGGGAAGTTCAACAAGAAATGATGGTGTGACACACCGGGTTGGCAGCCTATGATGAACCTGTCACTGAGCGTTAGAAGCTGAGCCAGACAGTTCAGAAGCAGAGCTCTGGAGACGGGGTATGTATAAGATCATGGACAAGAAGTGACGTCCCAGCTACTCCTGCCATGTAACAAGCCACTAAGCATTCTAGTGGCTTAATGTTCTGCAGATTGGGAATTTGGAGGACTGGGCTCTGCTCCCAATGGCTGGGGCTCAGCTGGGAAGGTCTGAAGAGTAGAAGTGATTCAGTGCCTAGAAGCTGGAGACACCTGAAGGCATCTCTAGTGCCATGGCTAATGGTAATGAAGCTGTCTCCTGACGTTAGCTGACCTTTCAGGCAGAACAGTCACGTGGGTCTCCCCATGTGGCTTTCCTGATAGACTAGTATGGGGTTTCCCACTGCATGGTGCTAGGTATTGCCAATGAGTGTTCCTTGAGAATACGACAGCATTGCTTGCCATTGAGCCTCAAAATCACATAGCACATCCCCAACCCTGGGGAGAGTGCTGTCCAGCTGACCTTGTAGGAGAAGCTCATCTTCATCCAGCTTTGGGAAACCCAACTTGCCTCTGGTGGTCACAATCATATTAAATGATCACAGTGGGTTGTTAACAGCACAGACTCCTCGCTCCATATTCTGGTTCTACCACTTGTTAGCTGTGTGATGTTGGGCGGGTCATTTAAAGTCTCTGTGCTTATCTCAGCTTCCCTGTGCTCGGAATGGAATTGCTAAAGGAACCCCCTGATTGGGAAGAGAATCATCCCAGGGGGTCTGTCTGAGCTGGTGGTTTGTGGGAAAGCACATGGGTAATAAGAGTACTTGCTGTGTGCTGGTGTGGGGAAAGTATTCTAGGCAGAGGGAATAGCATCTGTAAAGACTTGACAAGGGGATGAATTTGCTGTGTTTGAATAAATTGAAGGAGGCCAGTGTTTCAGGGGCTCGGTGACCAAAGAGAAAAGTCATAGGAGAAGAATGAGAGAGGCACATTGGAACATAGTGCTGGGCTTGTGGCCATGATAAGGAGTTTTGATGTTAAGTGTGATGAGGAGCCATTAGAAATTCTTAAGTAGGGGAGCAAGGTGATCTTATTTGCCTACTTAAAAGATCACTCAGCTTTGTGGGGAATGTCAGGTCAAAGAAAGACACTGTTGGATTAGGGTTGACATTCTTCCCAATGAGCAGCTCCTCCAGATAAAATCCCAGGGAAGGATCTCATTGGTCCACATTGAGTCACATGCAGATTGACGGACCAATCTCAGTGCAGCCTTGATGATGTATTTTGAATGGCTGAGGGAAGTTGCATACCTACTTCTAGAGTCTAAGGATGTATTCTACCTGTCCCATCCACTGAATAGGAGGTGGTAATTCCTCAAATGGGAATTGGTAGTACACTTAACAAATGAAGCTATGGACGTTGGACAGGCAAATGTGATGCAGATCTATGTCTTGTGATAACCTCCCTGAAGCATGGAGATCCTGTCTCTGCTTGGGATGGCTCCAAATATCCACAGAGTTTCTTCCTCTGCCTTTCTTGCCCCTCTACTGGTCATCAGCCCACCACTAGGAAATTGCTCCAGTGTTGAGGCATTTCTTCCAGGTTTTAAGCCAGGGTGATTTCCATCTGTGGTCTTCTGCTAAGACCTGCCAGGAGAGGCCACATATAAAGCCTGCAGACTCTTGGCAGAGAATAGGAGCATCTCTCCCAAGCAATTCTTTTCCTTCCCTGAGTAACCGTGATTCACCCCTCTCTCTATCCAGGGTTCCACTGTGATTCTAGTCCCCTTCCTTGGAGGATTTTTACTATGCATCAGAGTTTCACAGGTTGTGTTCTGTGAAAGGGGTGTGATTCCTGGTTTCCCAGGAGCAATTCCTTAGTTTAAACCCGATCTGGCTGAAATAAACAGCATAGTATGCAAATGCAGTTATACCCAGATTCAGGCAAAGGAGTCACCAGATAGGAATTCATGGGATGTTGAGGGAGGCAAGGGGAGAAAAAAGAAGCTTGAGGGACAGAACGGGAAGTGGCTAGGCAGGAAGTAATTCTGAGACCCTCTGGGATTTCTGTAAGGTTGTGACATCCTGTAGTGGGTAGGCTTCTTTTATTTATAGGAAAAAAGTTGGTAACAATATTCTTTCCCATATGGAATCACTCATTTTTCATGTTTTCATTCAGCAAACATCTGTTAAGCACCTACTGCATATTAGACATTTGACAACAGGGATGGAGAGTTGAGCGAATAAATACTCCAAACCTGGTGTGGTGTGGGAGATGAGTCAGAACACCAACAATGGAAGTGATGAGGAGGATAACAGGGGTAGGGACGGAGCTGAGAGAAGGGGGTAGTGGACACGGCCAGCATGTGTGCGCAGGTCCTCCTGTTGCTTCTGGGTACCAAGTGCTAAGAGTACTCAGGCTCTGGGGCTCCAAAGAGTCAAGTGATGTGAGCTACTGTGTGACTGGAACAGGGATTTCTGGGACACGACTGGATATTATGCTTGGTTAGTAGAGGAAGATCAGACACTGTGTGTCTGGGGATGGCAGGCAAGGGCAGTGGGAAATGATTGAGAGTTTCAGGCATGGGCAGTTGCAGAATTGAATCACTCTGGTTGATCTCTGGAGGGTGGACTGGGACAGGGGTAGCCAGAGAATGAGGTGTTCAGTGAGCAGTGCTAAATTAGAGGAGTGGACACTGGAGCCAAGTGGGTTGTATCCATCAGTGTGGGTTGTTGGAACAGAATCTCATTGACTGGCAGCTTAAACAACAGACATTTAGCTCACACCATTCTGGAGACTGGAAAGTCCCAGGTCAAGCACTGGAAGATCTGAGGTCTGTTGAAGGCCATTTCCTGGTCTACGGCTAGCTGCTGTCTTGCTGTGTCCTCACATGGCAGAGAGCAGAGAGAGAGAGGAAGCCAGCTCTCACCTGTCTTCTGTAAGGAGGAAGACGCTCTGCCCTCATAACCTCACCTCCTCCCAAGAAAACATGGCGCCCACATTCTCATACCACTACATGGGAAATGGTTGTTGTTGGGTGCTATTGAGTTGGGTCCAACTCATAGTGACCCTCATTAGTTTTTCAATGGCTCATTGTTCCAGGAGAGAGAATTGCCACTCATTCCCCTGTTTTTGCAGTGCTGAGGATGGAACCCGGGTCCTCAGAGTGTGGAGCACCGCTCTTCCAACTGAGCTAATGTGTTGGGGATTAGGCATCAGTGTATGAATTGAGTGGGGTGGGGGAGGGTGGGGCACATAGTGGCCAAGATGCTGGAAGGATGGGAGTGAGGAAGACTGGTCACAGATGGGGTGGGGGTGATATCCACGGTCCTCGTAAGTGGCTGGTCTTAGGGAGTTGGAGGTTTGGGAGTGCATATCATACCCCACATCCCTCAGAGCCCTGTTCTTGACCAGAATCTCAGCATCTTCTGAGAGCTTCTCTTGGGATGGAAACCAATGTAACCTGACCCCAGCTCCCTCATGCTGATTTTTCCCTGCACACCACTATGCAACTGCCAATGGGCTCTGTAGGTATGCCACAGAGCCTTGGGGGGTTCAACACGATCAAGTTAAAAATATATGGGGGATTCTGAAGCCTTCAAGCCTCCATCTTGCCCAGCCTTTGTTGTTAGGTGCCCTTGAGTCAGGATGATTCATAGTGACTCTATGTACAACAGAACGAAACACTCTCCGACACTGCCAGGCCTGCCACTATGTCAGTGCTTCTCTGCTATTCATAGGGTTTTCAATGGCTGATTGCTTTGGGGTTGTTTTGAAAGTGGGCTGCCAGGTCCTTCTTTCATTTTTGCAGTGCTGGGGATCCAACCCAGGGC
Organism: Pedetes capensis; assembly: GCA_007922755.1. NCBI lineage: Eukaryota > Metazoa > Chordata > Mammalia > Rodentia > Pedetidae > Pedetes > Pedetes capensis. Next base: position 4,923 of record VMDO01032959.1, read on the forward strand.
CTCAGAACGTGCAGAGCAGCCCTCTACCAACTGAGCTAAACCCCAGCCCCTTGTGCAATCTTTGTTGTTGTTAGGTGTCGTTGAGTCCTGTTGGACTCATAGTGGCCCTTATAGGGTTTTCAATGGCTGATTTTTTGGGATTGCCTCGGGAGTATGTTGCCACATCCTTCTCCCATTTTTTGTGGTGCTGGGAATTGAACTCGGGACCTCAGAGAGTACAGAGCAGCGCTCTACCAACTGATCATGCAATCTTTAGGCTTCCTTAAATGTTGGCCTTCATGGGTGCTTTGGGCAGCATGTGAGCTGATCAGACAGGGCTACACCCCCAGGTTGACCCATTGTTAGCTTTATGTCAGCCACTCACCTGGTTCTTCTGAGCTTCAGCCTCCTTTAAGACCTGGATGAGGACTGAACCAGGTCAGCACCTGGGGTGTGGGCAGGTTAGGAGCTCCTCTGTCCTGGCCCTTGGAACTCAATAAATTAGTCTTCCTCTTTCCCCTTAGGGCCTGCAGCCATAGCTCTGTGGTGTCTGATCCCATCAGATTTCAGAAGCTAAGCAGGATCAGGCCTAGTTAGTCCTTGGATGGGAGACCGCTTGGGAACACCAGGTACTGTAGGCTTGGGAGACGGACCGGGCAACCCACTCCCAAAAATCAATCCACCATTGAAAACCCTATGAATAGTAGAGGTGCACTGACAATAGTGTTTCGCCTGTTATACGTAGGGTCACTATGAGTTGGATACCGACTCGATGGCACCTAACAATGACGATGGTAACAACTGTCCCATTCTGTGTTGGTGTAGTGCTGGACTCTGTTCCTGGGGAAGCCACCTCATTGAAATGACGATGCAGCCAGTGGTCTGTCCCTCAGACCGAGATCTAGGATCTTGTCCTTGGTCTTGTTCAGTTCCCTTCCTTCTCTTGTCCTTCCTCCTCCGAGCAGAGCCGATGAGGTCTCACTCTGTGTGCCAGCTGAGGTTCAGAAAATGACGAGCTGCCTCGCATGGGACGGAGCGTTCCTGGGGATTTTCACCTGTGTGTGCACAGTGGTCGTCTGAGTGAGGCTGGGTGGGCAGACTTGGCCCTGAGCCCCAGGGAGCTGCCAGGGACCCGGACACCTCCAAACCGTGATGGAGGGAGAGGCGACGTTCACCCAGGCTCTGTTGCACTGGGATCTGCAGGTAGTTATTTCTAGAAGTCTCCTAGGTGCTCTCTCACCACTGTTGGTAAATTTGGCTTTGTTGTTGTTCATGCTGTTGAGTCAGGTCCCACGCACAGCGACCCTGTGTAGAACAACAAAACCCTCCCCGACACTGTGCCACGCCCGGCACCATTGCCAGTGCTTCTCTGCTATTCCTAGGGTTTTCAATGGCAGATTGTTTGGGGAGTGAATTGCCTGGCCCTAGCCTGCAGCACCTGATGTTCTCGGCTGGTCTCCCATCCAAGGACTAACCAGGCTTGAGCCTGCTTAGCTTGTGAGATCAGGCGGGACTGGAAGCCAGGGTGCTATGGCTGCAGACAATTTGGCTAAGTAGATGGCAAATGAACCTGCTCTTGACTCATCTCTCCAGTCTAATCTCCTGCTCTTGATTCCCTTTGACTCCAAATTAGGTAATGGCATTGGTGGTACGAAACAGCACTCAGATGTTGTTGTTAGGTACTGTTGAGTCAGGTCTGATTCATAGCGACCCTGTGTACAACAGAGCAAAACTCTCCCAACACTGTGCCAAGCCCTGCACTAAGTTGGTGCTCCTCTGTTATTCACAGGACAGAAGTGGACTGCTGGGACCTCTTCCCATTTTTGTGGTGCTGGGGATCAAACTCAGGGCCTGAGAGTGTGCAGAGCGAGTGCTCTATTAACCGAGCTAACTGCCAGGCCCCTCATGCAGATGGTTCATATTTATTTTATGGGCCAGGCAAGATTCGAAGCCCTTGGCACACATGAACTCATTTACTCTTTACAGGAAGTCTTTGTAAAGCAGATCTGATCCTTTCCCTCCATTTCTGCACAGATCTGAGTGGCTCCCCAAACACAGGAACAAGGGGTCCCACAGGTTCTCTGCTGGGGTATCACTTGCATGGTTCTGCAGTGTAAGGAGGTAGTGACGGGCAATCTTCATGGGTCTCTCTTTCTCTGCAAATTAGCTTCCTTTTGAAAATATTTGCATGCCTTCAAATAAAAAAATTATAGCTCTCATTGAAGGGTACAGTACTTTTCCATCACTCGAAGGTAACCGTAAGCATAAATATGAAAACAGAACGGAACCAAATAGTGTCATTAAGTCCTGGCTGGGGACTGAGGGTGAGGCTCTCTGCCTGGGGCTTGCTTGCTTTCTGTTAGCAAGGGACATATGAATAACAATCAGATGTTAAAGACACTGCACACCAAACCAAGTCTTCCTTCTTGATGCAGAAACAAGACTTAGGCCAGGTGTGGTGGCTCGTGCCTGTCATCCCAGCATCTTGGGAGGCAGAGGCAGGAGGATCACAGGTTTGAGGACAGAAGCAGCCTGCATAATTTAGAAAGACCCTGTCTCAAGATAAAAATTAAAAAAAAAGATGGGCTGGGGGTGTAGCCCAGTGGGTAGAGCATTTGAAAGTATGTGGAAGGCGCTGGGTTCAACCCCCTAGTGCCACCTGAAGAAAAAGAAAAAAAGAACATAAGTGAGAATTCGCAATGGAGTATCTTTCTTATGTGACTTGATGTTTTTTAACGCTGTGTGCCTAAACCTGATGCTCTCTCACAGTCACTAAGAGCCATCCCTGTAAGGCAAGATGTAATGCAGGTGGTCCTGCTCTGTTTGATCTTCTAGATCTCTTGCCACGCCCTGGCAGGGTTGTTTCTCTACCTACTCCAATCCCACAATTCCTCCTTAATGTCTTACACTTTACCTTCTCTCTGCCTTTTCCATAGCTCTTCTCTGTGGCTGACAGGCCCTGTCCTTCGGACTCCAAATGCTTTAGTGCCATATGATGTGGCTCCTCCGTTGTCTTCTCCACACGGTGCTTCCCAAACCTCCCGGTGCACCACACCTATCCCTCCTCTGTTCCCAGATAAATGCGATGTCTGCATATGGATTGTCTCTAAGTGCTGGGAGTAGCTGAGGAGGATGCTGTTTGTTGGCTAAACCTACAGCTGTCCCCATTCACCTTTGTTTTCAATAGCTTTAATAGTTTCAGTAGTGCATAGTTTTAAATCACATGCCATCCCATGAAGCTTAATGAAATCACGTGTCATCTCAGGCTGTCCGGCTTAGATGTACATTATCCCTTTGCCAGGCGTGTCTGTAATGTATATGCTACCCTCCCGTCAGTCGCTCAGGAGGACAACACATAGTTTATATGAGGTTTGGTTGAATGCACAGTTTCAGGCAAACACTGGGGGTCTTGAAACGTTTCCCTTGTGGATAAGGAGGGACACTATGGTTGTTGACTGAGCAAATACATGGATGTGTGAAAGTACAAGGCGTGTGTTGTGCGAGTGTGGCTGGACTCTAGGAAACGCGTTTGGAGATAGCTCCTTTTTAAGGAGCCTTTTAAGGTACACCTTGTGCTGTAGAAGCTGGAAAACTAGAGATCACTTTATGAACTTCCTTTGAACCTACGGTGAATGAGCACTATTCAAGATCACAGGACAAGCCTGCTGGCTGACTCCTAGAAGGTGCTTTGCTTTGGCTGGTAGGGACCAGGCTGGTGGACATCCCGCAGCATGCTGTCTTCCTCTTTCTTCCTAAGTTAAAGTTACACATAACATGCTGTACAATGGCAGCCTCGCTGTGGTGAGGTAATAACGGGGGTAAGAATACTGAGTCAACACAATGAGGAAGGAGTGAGACAATGCACATAGCTTTTTAAGAAGTCACAGAACTGCCGGACCAACTCCAGGGCCATCTACTTTCAAACTTCTTGTTATATAAATGACAAATGTCTTCGTGGTATTGTTGTTGTTGTTGTTGGGTGCCATCAAGTCGGTATCCGACTCATAGCGACCCTCATAGGGTTTTCAATGGCTGTTTTGGGATTACCTTGGGAGTGGATTGCCAGGTCCTTCCCCCATGTTTGTGGTGCTGGGAATTGAACTCGGGACCTCAGAGACTGCAGCGCAGCACTCTACTACTAACCAGAAGTCCTATCATGTGCACTGTAAGCGTTCTTAACAGATGAGTTTCTAATCCTCTTATTCATACAGGGCTTAGACCATGTAGTATTTACTATCATCAGCATTTAAAAAGTCAACACAAACCGCTTATACTTACTCACACCCTAGGCCTGTCTGGCTCCAGAGCTTGGATCCTTAATCACCAGTAAGTGATTCTTCTTACGGATCTAAACGGAATCAGGGAATAACTGAGTGGAGTAACTCGCCAGCAAGAAGATTTGCAGAAATTGTTTTTTTATGTCAATTTTATTGAGCAATTTTATTAGAACTTATAGTGGGATGAAAAATGAGACTGTTTTGCGTTTTCCTTGGTTTTTGCTATATTTATTTATTATTGCCTGCCTTATCCTAATCCATGAAAATTTACATTCTTGAGTGGTCAGGGGGGCACGAAAGGGAGACAGAGTACATTTGGATCTTATGTGCCAAGTGTGTTGGGCACGTGGACTGATGTGACACAGTTCCACCAGGAGGTGGCCATTATTGCTTTTTATCCCAGGAATCGCTGACTTAGAGAGGAAAGCTGTTGGTCCTCCATGCCCGCGGGGTCTGTATCCTCAGATTCAGCCAACCACAGGGTGAAAATGTTTGGAAAAAAATCAATTACATCTATGCTAAATATAGACTTTTTTCTTATCATATTCCCTAAGCAATATAGGACCTGGAAATCCACTCCCAAGGCAATCCCGAAGCACTCAGCCATTGAAAACCCTATGAGGGTCGCTATGAGTCAGATACTGACTCGACAGCACCTAACAACAACAACAAGCAATACAGTGTAACAATTATTTGCATGGAATTTACATTGCATTAGGTCTTTAAAGTAGTTGAGATGTGATTAAAGGTATGTAGGATGATACACATGGGGTCTATGGAAATACTATGCCATTTTCTGTGCAGGATGGAGCATCTGTAGATTTTGCTATTCTTAGGGGTGTGCTAGGACCCATCCCTATGGATACTAGGATGGTTGTATTTTTTTATTGGAAATTTTTAATGTACACCTTAATGTGTTTCATTCTGACATGCATTTCATGGTGATATTTCCATATGTGCATTTTGTTATACATTATCTGTTGCACAGATAAGTTCCCCCTTATCCTCTTGTGCACTTCCTCCCCCCATCCCACCCACCACCAAAGACCTCTCCCATTTGCTTGTCTTTTTGTGGTAATACTTTTCTATGTATCCTTGGATCCCAATTATGTTTAAGGTAGAAACTTTTTTTGTAGTGAACTTTTTACATTGTCAGTATGATTACATGAATTTTCTAGCCCATCCATATTATTACCATTTTTTCAAATTACTGGTGTTATTATAATTATTTCCAGAACTATTAAAGTTGGGCTGTTCACCCTGAGGTTACCCCCTGCCCCCTTCCTCACTCCTCCTTGTTCCTCCTCTCCCCCATCTCCTCCCTCTCCTCTCCCAGGATTTTCTCCTTTTGCTAGATCCCTTCCTCCTCCTTTTGCGCTCCCCAAATTGTCCCTTCTCTGCTAAGTTGACTTTAGCTTTTTATTATGTTCCGACCTCCGTATAGGATTTTTTCCTTCTTTTAATTTTTGATTCAGCTCCCACATATGAGTGAGAACATGTGGTGTTTCTCTTTCTCGGCTTGTGTTCATTCACTTAAAATAATTTTCTCCAATTCCATCCATTTTGCTGCAGATGGCATTTCTTTCTTTTCTATTCTGTTTTTTTTTTGGCTTGCTGAGTAGTATTCCGTTGCGTATATGTACCATAGTTTTTCTATAGGATGATTGTATTATAATGCAGTCCTGTGAAACTGGGTCCTGTGTTCTTCCTGCTCTGTCACCTGATAATACCTGCCAGAGAAGCTGCCATGACTCCCTGCCCTTGACATTTGATGCTGTTTCAAGAAGTCATGAGCATGGGCCCCCTTGATGCCTCCCCAAAGTGAAGGGGTGGAATATGAGCCCCCATGGGGCTAGGGATAGAACTTGGCTTCGCTGAGTCTCCTCCTCCTCTGCAGGTCACCTGCGAAGGTGCCTGAGACAAAATTCACCCCTGGTGTTGCATATCTTTCTCTGCTTCTTCCCCAACTTTCACTTAGTAGTTGTGTCTCCATGGAGTTCCAGAGCCATGGAAAAACATCCCGGGATAGCCCTCAGCATCTGCAGAGCTTACCCAGTGTCATGGGGGTTGGCGGTGCCACATCCCTGGTCCAGATCCGGGGAGCAGTAACAAGTGTTCCACAGCCAGTCCTAAAGCACTTCCGCTTCCTTCCTGTTCTGTTCCCTGTTCTCACATCGAAGAACTGGTTCAGGGCCTTTCTCCTTTAATCTGATTCTTCTGTTCTTCAGCTCTTGCTTCCTTTGTGCCTTGTCTTGGCTCTTACCTCCTCCTCATGGGCTGGGATTTAGCTCAGTTGGTAGAGCGCTGCTCTGCAGTCTCTGAGGTCCTGAGTTCGATTCCCAGCACCGCAAAAATGGGAGAAGGACCTGGCAATCCACTCCCAAGGCAATCCAGAAATAGCCATTGAAAACCCTATGAGGGTCGCTATGAGTTGGACTCTACTCAGCGGCATCTAACAATAACAACAACTTCCTCCTCTCACTTTTTCCATTGTGGAAGTCCCCAGAATCTCTCTCACAAGGCAGGGCCTCCCCTAGAGTTGTAGGAAGTGGGGAACAGTGAGTTTAGCCCAGAAGGAATGGAGGACTTGGGAACTCGCGTCTGCTAACATGGCTTTCTCTTACCGTCCGTTCCTACACGTCGACCACTGACATACTGCATCTGCTGCTGCAGTATCCCTCTATCCACCCCTACATCACACCTCTGTCCTAAGGTGGTTACTATCTGATGGTTTTTCCCCTTGCATTTCCCACTTTCTTGCTCAACTGTCTCCCACTCCTGCCAAGCCAAAGAGCTAGCTCACTGCTCATGGCACCAGAGAAGGGATCTGGCAGAGAGCAAACTGTGCTGCCTCCTCCAGCTGTCTTCATGACTTCTGTGTGCAAAAGCTGAAGCCCTAGACAGGGCAAGGAGTTTGGATATGGAGCAGCATCACAGGGAGGAAGTGGGACCTCCCCATACAAGTCTAGGGGAGACCTGCATCCTTCAACCCATCCAGCTGGGCGATGAGTAAAGAGCATTCGAGGCGTGATCTCTGGGTACAGAAGAGAAGTTCCCCAGCTATGCTTCCCAGACACTTGGAGGGGAGACCATGGGACCATAAGGAAGTGATGACAGGGTGGTTCTAGGCAAATGGGTCCCTGGCAACATTTAAAAAGACATGTCAGGTGGTACATTTGATGGAGAAGCAATGGAGAGCTGTGGAGGCAGTGGATCCCTGCTGGAACGGCCATATTGGCAGTGTACCTCACCAGACTCTCGTGCATCTCACTCTCAGACTCCCAGAACTTTGCCATGGAACCTCAGGGACAACGAGAGACTCCCCATCGCACTACATTAGCCATTGCATAATAGAGACCGAGGGTCAGAACTGAAGTTATTTTGCAGATAGATGAAATGTGTGTGTGTGTATTCTTATAAATGTATATGACTATATTCTTATATAAGTATCTTCATCTATCTGATATTTATCAGTATATATTCTTATATATACATCTATGTATAAAGATATGCCTGCCACCGTACCACTGTGGCATCTGACCCCATCAGATCTTGGAAGCTAAGAAGGATCGGGCCTGGTTAGTCCTTGGATAGGAGACCACCTGGGAACATCAGGTGCTGTAAGCTTGAGAGGAGGACCCAGCAGCCCACTCCCAGAAAATAATCAGTTATTGAAAACCCTATGAGTAGTAGAGAAGCACTGACAACAGTGTTTCCCCTGTTGTCTGTAGGGTCGCTATGAGTCATACACCAACTTGACAGCACCTAACAGTAATAACAACATATGGATGTATGCACACCTCGCCTCTCCATGTTTGATGGCTGTCTCTCTCATACCCAATGGATCATTTCATTATTACCTAGAAGGATATGAATATAAATATAAAGCAGTTCTGCTAAGTCCCCTGAACTCTGCAGTTTTTTCTCAGGGTATCTCTTGCAGATCCACATTGCAACTAAGGTCCCTTTATTATTAGACGTAAAAGAGAGGACCGGGCCTCCTAGCCCATATCGTTTTCTTGTCTTTCTCCCTTCTTCCGGTTGCTGTTCTCTCATTTCTGTCTAGTCATCCTGAACTTCCTTCAGGGCCTCAGTCCTGCTGGGCTCTCACACACTCTTTCTCAGCCCTCCTTCACGTGTTGTTACTTAGGTCTAGTATCACCTCCCTTCCCTCTTCCCATATCCGCTACACAGTACATACAGATATGCACGCTTTTTGCTGGAATAATTTTTATATATCCCCCAGGTCACCACTCAAAGGTAACTTGTTTTAGGAAAATCCCTTTGACTACTCTCTTCCAAACTTGACATATTTCCAGCACTTTGCTAAGTCCCAAAATGTACTAAGGCTCAATGAATATTTGATGATTGAAAGCACATTGGGGTGAATCAGTGGATAAAATATGCATGATGGAAAAGGTTGATGAGAGTTGGACAGGATGGCAGGTGGACAGATGTGCGGGAGTAATGGTGGCCATCTCTGACCTCGTACCCCTCATAAGTAAGAAATGGTCACGGCTCTTCATCGTGTTTGTGTCCAGCATTCTGGTCAGGCATCTTTATGTCCTTCTTCTCTGTGTCAAGGAGCTGAAGTCACAGGTGGAGGCATTTGCTTTAAAATCAAATCTTATTTTTAGCTGCCAAGGGTCAGAGCCATAAGCCAGAAGCATAAATCACCCCTTGTGGTCTTCTGAGTATAGTAGTTCCATTGATGTGCGAGGACAGGTTGCCCAGCTTTGCAGATTCCGAAGGGCAAAGGAAGTCACTCATTCATTCATTCATTCATTCATTCATTTCTGTCTTCACTCATTCCTTTAGTCTTTCAATACAGCTGGCAAGTAAGAGAAAGAATTTTGGCATTTCAGTAAAGCTGAGCTCCGATTGGATTTGCTGATGGGTAAACTGTGCCTCTTTGGGACAGTCCTGCGCCTTTTCTGAACCCCATCTCACTCCTATAGATGGTGAGGCTTGTCATTTGATATGAAATGAGTTAATCAACATAAAGAATTCTCTTCAGTCTCTGCTACAGAGTTAATTTTCCATAAATGTTAGCTCCCATTATAAAGTCCCTAATATATGAATTCCTACTCTCATAAAATATTTATTGAACCCTTATTAAGTAGCAAGCCCTGAGCTAAGTAAAATGTGCTCCCTCCCTTTTAAGATCTCTCAGTTGAGTCGGACAGAGACATGGGTCAATAATCAGAATGCATTGGGATGTATTTAATGGTGGCGTGTACAGAGAGGGAGGACCAAGAGGGGAAGAGGTGTCTTGGCCAAGGATGGCTAACGAATCGTGATCAAATTGTATAGGGCAGGTAATGTCAACATTACCAAAATGTTTCCAGCTAGAAGGTAATACATGTGGATTTTCCCCCTGAAGCTTCCGGGAGAGCAGACCAGAGGATGTAAGACAGACAGGCAGAATTTCAGAAAATAGATCAGGGTGGGAACCAGGCAGGTGTTGAACAGGCCAGTTGTGAAATGAGAAGGGCCTGCATGAAGGAGGAAGGCAGAGGAGAGGGTGTGTTGGGGGTCTCGCTAATTATTTGCTGCTAATTATTTGCTCTCTAATTATTTGAGTGGTCCTTGGGGAAGCAGCCTTGGTGTTTACAGGGGGGTTTGTTAGAAATACAAACTCTCAAGCCCTATCTGAGATTTACTTCCTGGACCAGCACGTCAGTGAGACCCTGGGTGGTTGTGGGGGCACTGAGCCTTGAGAAGGACCTCAGGTACACTCTGTAGGATTTGGTGACCACCTGCATGTGGGCTGAAAGGGAGAATAATTAGGAATAAGGATGTCCACAGAATCAAACATGAACGCTGGACTCTGCTACTTGAGAAATGGGGGAGGGAGGGTTATATTCGTTGTGAATGATTTTTGCTTCCTGATATTAGCATCATCAAAGGGAGACCGCCTTGTGGTTTCTCCTTGAGGCTCTTGGGGTGATGGATCTGGAGGGTTCATGTGTATATCTCTGCCATCGGGGCGGGTTTCATTTGTTTATCACCAAAGCCATAGCTAAGTGTTTATGGCTGAGTTATAAATCCCCAGAACATGGATTTCTTACTGGAAATGCTGACTCAATCTTAACTTTCACAGTACAAATAGTGCCACAATAAAATGTATACATCAAAGTTGTGGCAACCATAAAGGTCTTTTAAAACGGAGTTGACATTGCAGTATGTTTCCGCGAGATAAGGTGAGGATTTACGTTCATAAAAAGAGTTGTGAAGGCTGAGAGGCGTAATTGGCAATTTGGGGGGTTGAGATTTGGGGATCTTTTGTCCTTGATCCTAGCTGAGGACTTCCTTCTCTTTTTTCGGGAGTCAGTCTCACTTCTGAGCTTTTGATGTGGCTTTGTGCACAGAGATGAAGATGCAATCCTGAAGAGCCCCCAGAGCTCCCCCAAAGTGCTTTTCAAGCCAAGTCATTTCAACAAATCTGGTTTTCTTTCTTTCTTTTAAAAATATTCCTACCATATGCCAGTCTGAAACCGTAGCACCCTGGTATCCGATCGTGCCTGATCTTGGAAGCTAAGCAGGGTTGGCCTGGTTAGTCCTTAGATGAGAGACTGCCTGGGAATACCAGGTGCTACAGGCTAGGGAGAAAGACCTGGCAACCCCCTCCCGAAACATTCCACCATTGGAAACGCTGTGAGTAGCAGAGAAGCACCGACACTAGTGCTGGGCATGGCACAGTGTCAGAGAGTTGTACACAGGGTCGCTATGAGTTGGAACTGACTCCCACCGCACCTAACACCACCAGTGAGAACAATTGTATGCCAGATCCTTAATTTTGTACCCAGAAAGTAAACAAGAAGTTCTTTCTTCAGTGAACTCATAATCTAGCTGGGGAGGTAGACTTTTATTCATTCATTCATTCATTCATTGATTCATTCATCAGCTATGTATTTTGAATGTTTATTATATGTGAGGCCTTAATTCTAGGGTGCTGGGGTTAGAGCAGTAGACAGGAGGCAGTTCCTGCCCTGGAGGAGTTTATATTTCACTGAGGAACACAGGTAATAAACAAGCAAATGGATAAATATGAAATATAATGCCATGGTACAAAATAAATACAAACTGACATAGAGGCATTCCCTGTGGGAACACACAAGAGATATGTTTGTTCCTGCCTAAGAAAAGCAGAAAATGAGGGCAGAGAGAAGACACTAGAACCATGTGTTGATAATTATGGTACTCCTCTCTTCAACTCCCCATCCACAGTTTTGCCTTCCGAGGTTTCAGTTACCCAACACCATCCACAGTGGGAAAATATTAATTGGAAAATTACAGAAGTAAACAATACGTAGTTTTAAATCACATGCCATCCTGAGAAGCTTAATGAAATCTCATGTCATCTCAGGTTATCCTGCCTCAGTGTGCATTATCCCTTTGCCAGGCGTGTCTGTAATGTATATGCTAGCCTCCCGTCAGTCCCTCAGGAGGACAACACATTGTATATATAAGGTTTGGTCCAATGCACAGCTTCAGGCAAACACTAGGGGTCTTGAAATATTTCTCTTGTGGATAAGGGCGGATACTATAGTTGCTGAGAGAGAAAATACATGGAGGTGTGAAAATACAAGGCACGTGTCATGCCAGTGTGGCTGGAATCTGGGAAGCGTGTTTGGAGATAGCTCCTAAATGATTCCAAATGAACTGCCAGAAATTTTAGATTTAAGACTACAGAAAGATGAGATGAGATGTCTGTCTTAATTAAGGCTTCTGTTGGCTGATGGCAGACATGGGTATAACCCAGCCCACAGTTGTTGTTGTTGTTAGGTGCCGTCGAGTCGGTATTCGACTCATAGCGACCCTCTGTACGACAGGGGAAACACTATTGTCAGTGCTTTTCTGCTGTTCATAGGGTTTCCAATGGCAGATTGATTTTTGGGAGGGGGTTGCCAGGTCCTTGCCCCAAGCCTACAGCTTCTGGTGTTCCCAGGCGGTCTCCCATCCAGGTACTAACCAGGCCTGACCCTGGTTAGCTTCCGAGATCTGACGGGATCGGATACCACAGGGCTACAGCTGCAGGCCCACAGTAGAGGGGTGGAAACATTGAGACATTGGGGTTCAGGAGAGCAGCTGGGTGAGTGAGTGGTGATGGGAAGGTGGGAGGCAGGTGGCAGCTATTTAGATGTTGAACTTGTTACTTATTTTCTCAGATTAGACAGCTCATTGACCTTGACATTCTAGCCATTTCCTCTGGAGCCTATTATTCTCTCCCCGACCTGTATTTGAAAATTGTCATCTCGGGTCAGGTGTCATGAAAGTTGAAGCTTCATGAATGACTCAGAGTCTTAGCCATTTATCATAGCTGGGCAGAGCAAAACCCATAGATGGAAGTCGGAGGCGCAGGGCAGAGGACCTGGAGACACCCTTATCCTAACAGTCAATATTTGCACTCCTTGAAGTGCCTGGTTAGGCTTGCTCCAGCGACACGCCAGCCCCTTGCAACGCACGCACGGGGCACATGCTCTGCATTGCAAAGTGCGTATTTTTAATATTGATTCCTCCAAATCCAACAGGCCTCATTGATTTCCACGGGACCTGGGGAGAAAGACTGCGATAAACCAAAGACTCTCACAGCTTCATCAGCCCAAAGGACATGACTTATTTTCCTCTGCCTTGAACTTTGCGTGGCTTCCTGGGAAGATAACTTATTTTTATTTCTCTCTCTTTTCCTTTATTTTCTATCAGCCGGTATTCAAGTCCTATAAATAACCTTAGCGACACCCGAAACAGATTCATTTAATTTTCCTTTAGTTATCCTAAGTCGGAACAGATGTGTGTCTGTGATAGAAAAGGGGAGGGAAGAGTGAATCATAGGTGCGGGGAGGGAGGTGGGGCGCCTGCTGGCATCTGCGGTGGAATATCTGATTTTCCGAGGTTGGCAATGGTGCGCGCTCAGCCTGGCAGGGTCCACTTGGACGGGATGACATCTGCCACAGCTGAGCCCCCAGGAAGCCAAGCTACCAGATAACGGGCAGGGAAGGGTCGAGTTCATAGAATCAGGTGTTGGCTTGGATCTTCAGCCACTGTGATATCCACTTGCTTAGGCCCTTCTCGGATTCTTATTCTCTTTTTGTTGTTTTTCTTTTTCTTTTTTCTTCCTTCCTTCCTTCTTTCCTCCTCCTCCCACTCCCTCTCCCTCTCTTCTTCCTCCTTCTCCTCCCTCTCCTCCTCCCTCTCCTCCTCCTCCCTCTCCTCCTCCTCGTCCTCCTCCCACTCCTTCCTTCTTCTTTCCTCCTCCTCCCCCCACCTCCTCCCA
>VMDO01032960.1:0-18449 GCA_007922755.1 Pedetes capensis
GCTAAGTTACGCAGACTGCCTCTGGTCTCGAACTTGCTATCCTCCTGCCTCCGACTCCCGAGCCACTGGGATTACAGGCGTGCAAATTTAGCCATTTTTTATACCTGGACTATAAAATACATACAATTACTGTCCTCGTCTACCATAGGTAATGAAGAAATAAATCTTTATGGGAAACTCAGTGCCCATAAGAGTGGCTGGCTCACAGTAGGTAGCCATTATTTGCTCATGAAGAAGAAGATCTCAGATAAAGCTTCCTAGAGGCAGTGGCATTTGGGCTTTCAAGGTCAGTTGGCCTTGGCTGTGTGTAGAGAGACAGAAGAGTATTCTGGGGTGCGAGAGCCTGTAGGAGCTAAGCCTCAGAGATGATGCTGTGTTAATACTATACAGCAGCTTACAAGCCATCCGGTTCTGCTGAGCTGTTGTCACAATGGGGTTCTAAATATATTGGCACAAAAATGAAACTACCAAGGTAGTTTCCTGCCTTTAGGATATATAGGTTAAAAATGAAAACCTCTCTTGGGATTTGGTTTGTCATCTGAGGCAGGCCAAGCCCTGAGAGCATCCAAGAGGAGTTGAGTAGAACGTGATAGGGTAAGCAGGTCTGCTGGGCGCAATGGCTCGTGCCTATAATCCCAGCAGTTCGGGAAGCGGAGGGAGGAGGATTGCAAATTTGAGGTCAGAGGCAGCCTGCACCACTTAGCAAGACCCTGTCTCAAAATAAAATTTAAAAAAAGTAAAAAGGGGCCTGAGTCTACCTCACTAGTAGAGCACTGACCTGGCATGCATGAGGCCCTGAGTTCAAGCCCTAGTACTGTGGCGGGAGGGGGCTAGGCAAGTGACTTACCTTCTCAGAGCCTTAATTTCTCATCTTTAAAAACAAAGCCAATTATAACTAAGCTGCAGAGTATTTTGAAGAGTACATGTGATGTATGTGAAGAGCCTGGCACATAAATGATCACTATTCTTTTTGGTGGTTATGGTAGTAGTAGTAGTTATTGTAGTGAAAATAGTAGTAACTCATTTAGGATGCAAGGACCCTTCTTGGTACCTAGTAATATAATGTTTCATAAGTATTTCTACTTCTGGTCTCAGTCACACACACTGTACATTGACATTTGTGTAATGTGCCCACAACTTCCTTCTCACTTTGATTTATTTTTTTCTAAATATTTTACATAAGCATATAGAGGAGCATCTGCTTATCCCACAGATTGACTGTGGCCGGTCATGGAGTGCAGTGACACTTTTCTGTACAAGTCTTTTATAAGAATGTTTCATTCCTTCCTTATCTCAGTGCTCTTAGAATTTTCAACTGATCATTAAGTTTAAATTAGAGGAAAATTTCATACTTGATTCAGCCAAGAATTTTTTCATAAGCAGCTTCAAACACGAGGAAACTGGGGCTTAGTGAAACTTGTCTGTGCAGGGGATTGGTGCCAAAACTGATACTTGGTCTGTTTTCTTCTCTTCTAGGGAAGGGCTCTTTTTAAAATTTATGCCATTCTGCCTCTAATCAAGTGCAGCTACGCATTAAGCCTGTATTGATTTTATGATTGGATTGTCCTTTTATGTAACAATCTATCAGATATGTGATTTTGCAAGACTTTTTTTTCTATTCTGTGGATTATCTTTTCATTTAAATATTGTCCTTTGAATCACAAGTTTATAATTTTTATCGTACTCACTTTTTCTCTTGTTGCTTATGCTTTTAGTGTCATTTCTAAGAAACCATCACAAGGGGGGGGGAAGCATACAAGAGAGTAAGGGGGCACCTATATGAATAATGTACATCAAAATGCATATATATGTAAATGCCACAATGAAAAGCATGTCAGAATGAATCCCATTAAGGTGTACATTAAAAATGTCCAATAAAAAAAAAATCACAAAGACTTACATCCATGTTTTTCTTGTAACAGTTTTAGTTTTAGAACTTACTTTTAAGTCTGGGATCCATTTTGTATATTCTGTGAGGAGGGGTCCAAATTCATTCTCTTGCTATTTATTGTAGTAAAAGACATGATGCCTTTATTCTGTTTCACAGTCATCCCCATGGCTTTTTTTCCCCTTCTTTCCCCTTTATTGGTAAATGTTGATGGGGTACAGAGTAATACAGCATTTGTCCCCATGGTTTTGAACACACCCATCACATCATTCTTGCCACTTTCTGAATTAGCTGAAAGTCCTCTTGAAATGTCTTTAGTTTCATCCTCTATCATGACAACTCTCTGCGTCACACATCACTTCTAGTACAGCAGTCTCTACAAAAACATTACAGCATGTTCTGATCTACCTAATTCACTGGGATCTGGCCCATGCAACTTCTGGCTCGTCCCCAAAGTCAAAATGACCATGAAAGGTAAACATTTTGAATCAATTCAGGACATCGAGGCAGCCTTGACAGCACAACTTAAAGACACTCAGAGGACTTCCAAGGTGGAGGCAGGAGGATCGCAAGTTTGAGGCCAGAGGCAGTCTGAGTAACTTAGAGAGACCCTGTCTCAAAAAGTAAAAAAAATGGGCTGAGGATACAGCTCAGTGGTCCAACACTTGCAAAGCATGCAAGCGTGAGGCCCTGGGTTCAACCCCCAGTACCAAAAAAAAAAAAAAAAGTCTTCCAGAACAGCTTCAGCAGGTGGCAAGAACAATAGGATAAGTGTGTTCAGGGCCAGGGTAGTATTTCGAGAGGGATTAATGGCAATGTGTCTTTTACTGTAATACCTATTTTTTAATTTAAGCGTTCACCATATCTTTTGATCACATCTTGTGTACATAAGAAGGATGCATGTGGGTTGTATGCAAATACTACAACATTTTATATAAAGGGCGTGAGCATCTGCGGATTTGGAACTAATCCCACTTGACTACCGAAGGGCAACTGCCTTCAGTGTAGTAGTGATACTGGCATCTGGTAGTGCAAGTGTCTTAGTGAAAACAATTCTACAAGGAATGCTTTATCCTTCTTTTGATGCTAAAGAATGGTGTTCAGTAGTTAAGTTGTACCATGAGTAATTGGTAGAACAATGATTCTAAACCAGTTCTACTTGATTTCTTTTTACCACCATGATTTTTGCTAGAAAAATAGTAGATCCTAGTGGGCAAAGGACAAGGAAGGAATATGGTGTTAGGAATGAGATTAAAAGTATCAAGTATATGAAAGTTTAAGATAAAATTTCAAAAGAACAGTGAGTTCTGAGGTTGATGATCTCAGAGGTGAAATGGAACAGTACAGTGTGTTACTAAGGTCAAAGATATACCCCCCTTTTTAAAATCAGTTCAGCCTATGAGTAATTTTTATTGATACTCTTTACTTTTTTTTTTTTTTTTTTCCTCGTGGTATAGGTGTCTGAATGCAGGGCCTGGTGCATTCTTTGCAAGTGTTCTACCACTGAGCTGCACCCTCGGCCCCTTTATACTTTTTATCTTGAGATAAAGTCTTGCTAAATTATGCAAGCTGCCTCTAGCCTTGAACTTGAGATGCTCCTGCCTTTGCCTCTTGAGGTACTGGGATTAACAGACATGTGCCACCACACTCAGCTTTTATTTTTATTTTTAATTAGCACATAATTAGATATTTATATGGTATTTGTGATAAATTGATACATATATGCAATGTATAATAATTGTTGCACACTTTTCCTTCCACTGGTTGAGATGAAAACTCTGATGAGGTGAGAAACATTGAGACTATGAGCATAATAGTCATACCTGAAAAAGAATATGTACAGGAAAAGAGCAGAACAGTTCTTGATGTGCCCTGTGCTGCTGCCTTTTGGACAAGTACAGGGTTTGAGCTTTGTTACTCTGCTGCTTCTGTTGGCGCTGCTGCCTCTGTACTAAGTTCTAAAGCAGTGGACGTGCTTCTCTGTGAGGGAGTTTAGCTGTTGGAGATGTTGACATCCTTGTATGTTTGTGTGTTTAGCTCCTATATTGTCAGAATATTGTTCTTTCATTAAATATTTGTGTTAGTAAATATAACTGGCATATATGTTCTTGTTTTTTTTCTTTTTGTATTATAAATATTTCAAACAAAAAAATAAAAAGAATAACAACAAACACCCAAGGACTAGTAAACAAGGTTTTTCAAGCTTAACATTTTGTTCTGTTTACTTCAAGTGGACTTTATTTTTCTTTGTCACTCGTCAGTCTGTTCTCCTTCTCTCGAGAAACTACTCTCCTAAATTTAGTGTTTTTCATTAACTTGTACATATTTATACAGTTATGCTCCTGTGATGGTTAGTCTTGTCAACTTGGTTGAGAAGCACCTAGGTGATTAGTAAAGTACACCGCTGGGTGTGCCTAGGAGGGCATCCAGACAGGAGTAACTAAAGGGAGAAGACCCAGCCTGAAGGTGGGCAGCACTATCCCATAGGCTAGGGGCCTGGTGGAATAAAAGGGGGAAAAGGAAAAGCCAGCTAGCACAGGCATGCTCTTTCTCTCTTCCTGGCCACTATGGTATGAGCAGCTCTTCTCTGCCACACCCTCGCCTAGAGGGAATAAAACCTCTGAAACCATGAACCAAAACACATTTTTAAGTTGTCTTGCTCAGGTGTTTTGTCATAGCAATGTAAAACTGACAAATGTAATTGGATATACAAATCATGCATAAGTTAACAACAGGATTACATTCTAAGAAACACAGTTTTGTCAATGTGTGAACATTATAACTTATACTCACACACCTAGGTGATATAACTTGTCACTCTGAGGCTATAGTCCTGTACAGCAGCATTCCTCAACCTTTTTGGACCAAGAATCAGTTTCCTGGAAGACAGTTTTTCCACAGACATGGGGAGTGCAGGTTCTGGGATGATTTAAGCAATGGGGAGCAGCTATAAATACAAGTGGAGTTTCACTCGCCGGCTGCCCTCCTCCTGCTGTGTGGCCCTGTTCCTTAATAAGCCACAGCCTGGGGGTTGGGCCCTGCTATACAGCATGTTACTATACTGAATACTATCAGCAGTCGTAACAGAATGATATTTGTGTAGGTAAACATATGTAAATGTAGATATAGTTCAAATATGCCATAAAAAATTAAAGATGATTTACCTATATAGGGCACTTACCATGTATGGAGCATGAACTGAGTTACTGAGGAGTAAATGTGAAAGCCTAGGACATTTCTTTACAGCAGTGGAGCAGACATTATAAACATTGTACACTTAAGCTAAATAGAACTTACTTAAAATTTGTTTTCAATAGTAAACCTTAGCTGCTTATGACTTTTGAGCTTCATAGACTTTAACATTTTTTAAAAACGTCTTGATTCTTTTGTAATAACACTTAGTTTAAAACACAAGCACATTTTACAGCTGCTAAAAATATTTTTGTATCTTTATTATATATCCTATTTTCTATTTTAAACTTTTTTTCTTTTTTTACTTGTTGAAAAGCAAGATACAAACACACATATTAGCTGAGGCCTGCACGGGATCAATGGGAGAAAGACCTGGCAATCCACTCCCAAGGCAATCCCGAAACAGTCTGCCGTTGAAAACCCTATGAGGGTCGCTATGAGTGGGATACCGACTCGATGGCACACAACAACAACAACAAGCACGGGATCAGGATTACCAATATTACTATCTGCCAGCTCCACATCTTGTCTCACTGGGGGGTCCAGTGAGTAGCAGTAGCATGCATGGAACTGTCATCTCCTATGATGACAACACTTTCTTCTGGGACACTTCCTGAAAGACTTTTTGTAGTTAACTTAAAAAAAAAATAAGTAGAAGGTACAGACTAACAATAAAAAGTATAGTAAATACGTAAGCCAGTAACAGTCATTTATTATCATTATCAAGTATTACGTAATATACATAATTGTGTGTGCTATATTTTTATACGACTGGCAGTGCTATAGATTTGTTTATACCAGACCAGTCACACCATGAATATGAGTAGGCTTTGCACTACAGCAAGGCAGGTATGACGTTACTGTTGTTGTTGTTAGACACCATTGTCGAATCTGACTCATATCAACCCTCATAGTGTTTTCAATGGCTGATGGTTTTGAGATTGCTTCAGGAGTGGATTTCCATGTCCTTCTCCCATTTATTTTTGCGGTGTTAGAGATCAAACCCAGGTCCTCAGAGAGTTTGGAGCAGCACTCTACCAACTCAGCTAAACCCCATTCCATGATATTACTAGGCGATAGGAATTTTTCAGTTCCATTATAATAATATGGGACCGTTGTTGTATAGACAGTCCTTTATTAACCAAAAAGTCCTTATATAGCATATGCTTGCACATGTATCCATATATAATATATATTTTTTGTTCTACATGGTTTTAAATTTTATGTAAATTCTTTTACGTTTTATGTAATTCTGTGTATATACACACATAACATTTCTATAACTTTTTTCACATGCTTCTGAAATTTACTTGCATTGATACATGTAGTTCTGATCTACTTATTTTAACTGTTAAACAATATTCTGTTTTATGGATATATCATAATTATAGATTGTTAGGCCTGCAGCCCCGGCTGGGATTTAGCTCAGTTGGTAGAGCGCTGCGCTGCAGTCTCTGAGGTCCCGAGTTCAATTCCCAGCACCACATAAATGGGAGAAGGGCCTGGCAATCCACTCCCAAAGCAATCCCGAAACAGTCAACCATTGAAAACCCTATGTGGGTCGCTATGAGTCGGATACCGACTCGACGGCGCCTAACAACAACAACAACAAGGCCTGCAGCCACACCACTGTGGGGTCCAGTCCCGGCCAATCTCAGAAGCTGAGCAAGGTTGGGCCTGGTTAGTAGTTGGATGGGAAACTGCCTGGGAACACCAGGTGCCTTAGGCTTGGGAGAAGGACCTGGCAACCCACTCCCAAAAAACAATCAGCCACTGAAAACCTATGAATAGCAAAGAAGCACAGACAATAGTGTTTTGCCTATTGTACTTATGGTCGCTATGAGTCAGACACCAACTCAAGGGCACCTAACAACAAAGTAGATTAAGGGACAGAAAGATTGTTCCTAGTAGTTAGTCATTGTTTCATAGTGCTGGAATGAATACTCTTGAACGTGTCTCCTTGTACGTACAAATGAGAGTTTCTCTAGTATATATACGTAGAAATACAATTGCTGGTACATGATATATTCATCCTTATTTTAATTAGTTAACTGCCAAATTGCTATCCACAACAATTGTATCAGTTTAAACTTTCATAACTAGTGTCTAGAAGTTCCTGTTGACTCATCTTTACAGATACTTCATGCTTTTTCCTGTCTGTAGTTGTGGAATGGTATCCACACAGTTAGCTCCTTTATAGTGACTCATTTATATTAGGCAAAGTTTATGAAAGCCAGTGGAGCTGATTGACACCTTGGATTTTTCCCCAAGGAAATGTCAGAGTTTAATTATGCAGAATTGGTAGGCTATTCTGAAAGAAGCTCAGCTTGCCAGTGAAATACTGTTTTTAAGAGCATAATAAGCCTCATTTTCAGAATTTTAAACCAGAATAATAACTTTGAGGAGAAATTTCCCATAGGGCATTTTCACTTTCTGTCATGGTTTGACTATAAAATGTCCCCCAAAGGTCACGTGCTTTAAAGCTCAGTCCCCAGATGGTGGTGCTATTTGTGAAGGCCATGGAACTTGGGGAGGTGGGACGCAGCATTGTGGAAGAGGTCACTGTGGTGGGCCTCTGGAGATTTTTTACCAGAGTCTGCTAGCCCACGAATCACTCTGCCTTTTGCTCTGTGATGCTGAGAGGTTGGAGGTCAGCTGCTACAGGCCCTGCCTCTACTGCTGCCATGCCTGTCCTGCTGCCTTTGTGGACTGACCCTCTGTGAGCTTCATGTAAACCTTTTCCTTCATAAGTTTGTTTGGGTTGGTTTTTCTGCTGTCATGACAACTGATTAATAGACTTTCCAGATTTATCCTTGTCAGTCCAATTATCTCCCATGATTCTCTTAGCTCTGCTGATCAGATCAGTAAAAGAATGAGATGTCAGAACCTTTACTGACAAATTATATCTGACAGCAGAATAAACCCGCATCTACCAAGTAAGAGTTTTCATTGCTGTCATTTTGATTACTCCAATAACAATACTGAATCTGTTTCTTAGGAGCCAAAGTAAGAAAGCAGAGAGTAGTCTATTGCTGAACTGGTAGCAACTATCTTATAATTATCAAGTGACTTTTCTAGAAAAAGGGTATTTTAAAATGTGTTATTTTGTGTGTACAACTTTTCAGCGATTGACTCTTGAGTTACATTGTATTCCAATTATTGACCTCCCCTTATCTCTTCCACTGAATTCACCTATAACACCTGACATAGGGCAGCTGTTTGATAACTCTGAAAGGTATATTTTAGGTGGATTGGGAAAGAAGAGATTTTCATGTATTACTGAACTAGGGTTGAGTTTACCATCTGTCCCTTTTTTCACATCACCAGGCTTTAACTCATCACTGCCTAAAACCCAGAAGTGTTCATTAATGTGGATAGATAGAGCTCTAGGAGGAAGCCCTCAGTTCTGGCTGAAGGAATGGGAGAGATACAATACTCAGAAAAAGTACAGACTCTTTGTTTTTCTTTCCTTTGTATCTTTTCTCTGTTCTCCTATGCTGTGAAACTCAAAACAGTCCTGTGATAGTAAATTGATAGTAGATTGGAATCTAGCAGGAACCTTAAACTCTGAGGACAGAAAACCATTTCTTTGATTAATGGACCCGGGTCCCCAGAAGATGGAACAAACCCCCATTGCTTTTCCCCTCTCCTTCAGCAGCTTGCCTCCAAGCACAGACAGTGTCACAGAAGTTGTATGGCTGAGAGCAGAGGAAGTAAAGCCCCAGGTTTCTAACTAGCTAATAAGAAAGGGTGACTCCATCCACCTTGAAAGTCCGGGGGAGATTGTGAGGTGAAGGGACTTGGGAAATAAACTCCTTAAATTTTATCATGAACTTGTGGGCTTACCCATGTACTGTGCATGCAGAACTCTGACCCCAAACAGTGTAACTAGGCTTTGGGAAATGAAATATGGTTTAAATCACTGCCAGGTCCCAGACTGGCAGTAGGTAGGGTGTGGCACACATGTAGGACAGATCCAAACAGCACTGCAAAGACTTTGAAAACTTAACCGGTACTAGGTGGAAATTCTAGCCTGTGGACAACTAGGTTGATTACATATTGAGATTAAAATGTCAGCTTTCCTCATAGGAGTTTAAGATGACCTGAAATCTCATAACCATAATCAAAATGTCCAGAACATAATAAAAATAAATTACTTGGCCTATGAAAAAAAAGTAGGAAGATCAACTCACATGGAAAAAGCAAAAGATGTCACTGCCAACATAACACAGACGTTAGCATTACCTGGAGCACCGGTCACAAAAATGTTCCAGTAAATAAGGGCACTAACTCATGAACAGAAACAATAGAAAGTCTCAGGAAGGATATAATGAAGACTCAAATGGGAATTTTACACCTGAAAAATATACTAACTGAAAAAGTAATCTTGGGATGAGATTGATAACAAAAATGAAGATGACAGAGGAAAGAGTTAGTGAATACAAAGAAAGTAGAAATAATACAGTCTGGAGGAAAAATTTTTTTAAAAACTTGTAGGACAGTGACAATAGGTTTAGTAGTCAGATTGTCAGTTGTAGAAGTAGAGGAGGAAGAGGAGTACAGAAAATTGGTTTGAAGAAATAATGCCTAGAAGCTTCCAAAATTTGGCAAAAGATATAACCCCATAAATTTAAAAAACCCCAAACAAGATAGATAAACCCATACCCAGATACATCACAACTAAAATTATAACATCATCAAAACTAAAGATAAAAAAAATTAAAAGTAGTCAGAGAAAATGACAGCATACTTGTAGGGGAACAGCCATTCAAACGACTACAGATTTTTCATCAGGAATCTTACAGGCTAGCAGGAAGTGAAATGACATTTTTAATTTGGAAAAAACTGTCAACTCAGGATTTTGTAGCCAGCAAAAGTACACTCCATCAATGAAGGTGAAATAAAGACATTCTCAGATGAAACAAAAAGGAAGGAATCAGCTTAGATGCCTGTCAATGGGTAGAGAAAATGTGATGTATATACACAATGGAGTGTTATTCAGCCACAAAGAAGAACAAAGTCATGTCATTTGTAGGAAAATGAATGAAACTGGGGAGCATCATGTTAAGTGAAATAAGCCAGACTCAAAAAGATAAGTATCACGTTTACTCTCTTATGTGGAATCTAGCAGGGAGAAACCAAGACATGAAAGTTGAAGGAGTACTATTAGAAAAGAAGAAGGGGACAGGAGAGGCAAGTGAGGGGGTGAATGTGATCGAAGTATGTTACATGCATTGCATAACTTACATACACAATTTTGAAAAACTGAAAGGAAGTTCTTAGGACTGAATGAGATTTGGAAAAGCAGAAATGAAGGGAGAGCAATGGAAATGCTTGAACTCTGGGTACGCAAGTGATCTCCAGTGTCATTAGAAAATAAGAACCTGTTCACCTTAATCATTTTGTATCCCTAAATGGCCAAAACATCTGCAGCCATAGCACCCTGGCATCTGATCCTGCCTGATCTCGGAAGCTAAGCAGGGTCGGCCTGGTTAAGTCCTTGGATGGGAGACCATCTGGGAATACCAGGTGCTGCAGGCTAGGGAGAAGGACTTGGCAGCCCACTCTCGAAACAGTCTGCCATTGAAAACCCTATGAATAGCAGAGAACCAGTGGCAGTAATAGTGCTGGGCATGGTACGGTATTGGAGAGTGTTTCATTCTGTTGTACATAGGGTCGCTATGAGTCGGACCCAACAGCACCTATCAAAAACCAAATGCCCAAAACAGTGCTTGGTGCACAGTTTAATACTTATTGGATAAACTAATGCAGGACCCCTCTATTTAGAAAATTTTGTCTGGAATTTTGAGAGAAATTTAGAGCTAGAAAGTGTCATCCTTTTGTTAGTCATGCCTGTCTACAGGTGAAGTACGACTGATGAACTTTTTGTCCCCCATTAATAAATCTATTCAATTTTAGCATAGAGCTTGTAGCTGTGTAGTGCTGAGTCTTATCTACCTCTCCTGTTCCTATACTAGTTCACAAAAGAAAATCAAGAGGTTAGTGTGTATTTCCTATCTTTGGCAATGGATTAAAATCCATAACCGATGGAATGTTTTTACTGCCTTCATGGGCTTCTGTTGGCCTTGTGTTAAGATACTACTAAGAAAGAAGCTCAGAATGCAGAAAATATCAAACAACTGTTCCTTTTCACTTGATAATAGCCACCTCTCTAGGCACTGTTCTGAAGGTTTTGAAAAACTGAGGAATTAAAATTTCCTTTGATAGAAATTTGTGTTTGAGCTAGGCAGGATGGCACACACCTATAATCCCAGCGACTCAGGAGGCAGAGGCAAGAGGACCACAAGTTCAAGACCAGAGGCATCTGCCAATCTGCGTAATTTAGCAAGACCCTGTCTCAAAAAGTTAAAAAAAACTGGGCCAGGCGTGCAGCTTAGTGGTAGAGCAAGCAAGCAAGCAAGCACGAGGCCCTGGATTCAATCCCCAGTACTGAAAAAAAAAAAAAAAAAGAAAGAAAATAAATTCATGTTTGAGTGGATTACTCTTTAGAGGTTCCTACAGTGACCTGGGCAGAAGGACCCAGCAACCCACTCCCAGAAAACAATCAGCCATTGAAAACCCTATGAATAGCAGAGAAGCACTGACAATAGTGTTTCGTCTATTGTGCTGTGAGTCGGACTATCACTGTGAATCGGACACTGACTCCATGGCAAGTAACAACAACAACAGCAATGTAACAATGACCTAAAGCAAAATATGTTAATATAGGAAATCGCATACCTAGTATTTCAGTACTCTGTTATTCAGTACTCTGTTTAATAACCATTTTTTCTATTTTATGTTTTTGTTTCTTAGATATAAAAAATAAGATGCTATATTATGTCTTTATTGAAGTAAGATTCTTAAAGAATGGGAAGTTTGTATTATAAATTCTAAGATTGTTGTTGTTGTTGTTGTTAGGTGCCATCGAGTCGGTATCCGACTCATAGCGACCCTCATAGGGTTTTCAATGGCTGACTGTTTGGGGATTGCCTTGGGAGTGGATTGCTAGGCCCTTCTCCCATTTTTGCCATGCTGGGAATTGAACTCCGGTCCTCAGAGACTGCAGTGCAGCGCTCTACCAACTGAGCTAAATCCCAGCCCCAATTCTAAGATTATCTATTAGGTATTTGGGTACAAATGTAGATCCCAAAAACTTTATTAGAAATTTGGAAATCTATAAATAATCAAGTATATATAGATACATACATATATATATATATATATATATATATATATATATCCTTTTTAAATCCAATACTAGAAAGCTAGTATTTATAAACGTAGATCTAGTATATCTTATAAGTGAAAAGTATTTCCTTTAGTTCTTTCCTTCCTTCCTTCCTGTTTCTCTTGCCCTCGCCATCCCACTTGCATTCTGTATGAACAGGCCTGTTCCTTGGCCCTCCGTCCATATTAGACAGAATGGACTAGGCTCTTGGCACCAGCCAGCTTGCATGGACTAGTTTAATAGTATCCTTGATGCTTTTCACACATCTGCCCTGCCCTTCTCTCACTAGTGTAGTGTGTTGTTTACTCAGGGTGATCCTGTGAAAACCTAAGTTAGATCCTATCCCTTCTCTATTCAAAATTTGCAGTGACTTCCTCAGAGTAGCTTCCAGTGCGCTACATAGTCAGACCCTGCTTTCTTCCGCAAAGTCTCTCTGTGATTTGCTGTCATTACTTCCCTTGCTGACTAAATCCCTTCGGTATGCTTCGTCCACACCACACCTTTTCTTGTGTCAGAGCTCTTGCACTAGGTATCATTCCTTGGAACACCCTTCCCATGGGCAGCTATGTGGTTTATTTTTCCCATCGCTCAAGTTTCTGGTTAGATGTTATTTTATCAGTGAGGCGTCATCATTCTCTGTCACCTTTATTCTGCTTTATTTTTTTCATGACATTTATCACCAATGGATATGTTTTATATGGTTTTTATTGGCTGTCTTCTCTAGCTGGAATTGTTATCTGCTATTTCTCTGTTCTGTCTCCAGAGCCCAGAACAGAGCCTCAAATATTTGAACGAATAACTCATGTGAAGTTCTACCTTTTCCTCTAAAACTGCCCTCTAATCCATAGAGATACACTTTCCTCTTCTCTCTCTTTCCTTCCACCCACCTTTCCCCCTCCTCTCCACCCAGGTTATTAGTAATAGAGTTGGAGGCTGGCTATGTTGTCCAGGCTAGTCTCAAACCCCTGGGCTGAGGAGATTCTCCAGTCTTAACCTCCACAGTAGGTGGGACGACAGGCTTGCACCACTGTGCCTGGCACTTTCCTCCTCTTTTCTGGTCTCTACTGTGACTAGCCATGTTCTGTCTTCACTGATTTCTTAAAGCTACCTACATAAAAGGGCTGGGATTTAGCTCAGTTGGTAGAGTGCTGCGCTGCAGTCTCTGAGGACCCGAGTTCAATTCCCAGCATCGCAAAAATGGGAGAAGGGCCAGGCAATCCACTCCCAAGGCAATCCTGAAACAGTCAGCCATTGAAAACCCTGTGAGGGTCACTATGAGTCGGATACTGACTCGACGGCACCTAACAACAACAACAACCACCTACATAAACCCCTCTCTGTAGTAGGTAGAAGTGTGGAGTCAGAACTTTATTGTGTGGCTTTAAATCTCAGCCCTGCCACTTAGTTGGGTAACTCTGGGCAAGTTACTAACTTATTTCATTTCTTTGCCTGTTCTGTTAAATGACAGTAAAAGGTAGTTCAATGACTGGAATACAGTGTTCAGATACGGGAGATGAAGTAGGGAAAATAGAGATCAATCAACATCCTTGTGTGACATAGCTAGATGTTCAGATTTTTCATATAAATAACAGCTTTGAAAGTCTTGTTACTTTTTTAAAGCAGCACCATGATACAGGATCAATCTTCACTGTATTTAAAATACTAAAACTAGCTGGATATGGTGGCTCACACCCATAATCCCAGCAACTCAGGAGGCAGAGGCAGGAGGATCACAAGTATGAAACCAGACGCAGCTTGTGTAATTTAGCAAGACCCTATCTTAAAAAGAAAAATGGGCTCAGGGTGCAGCTCACTGGCACAATGCTTGCATGGCAAGCATGAGGCCCAGGGTTCAACCCCTCGTTACCTCAAAAAATAAAAAATAAACAAACATTGCTGGGTACAGTGGTTCATGCCTGTAATCTCCACAACTTGGAAGGTGGAGACAGGAAGATTGCAGCTTTGAGGCCAGAGGCAACCTGTGTAACTTAGGAAGACCCTAACTCAAGACAGAAAAATAAAAAGTGGGCTGGGGGTGCAGCTCAGTGGTAGAGCACTTACAAAGTATGTGCAAGGCCCTGGGTTCAACTCACAAGTACCACAAAAAATAAGTACGTAAGTAAAATAATGAAACTTCAATCTGTGCTAATACTAAAGTATTGAACTTCTTAGATTTTTCTTCCTGTGTGGTTTTTGTTTTATCTCTGTTGGCTTGTATTTACTCCTGTTTTCTGGCTAAATTTTATTTGTTAAAAAGTTGTTGGACCCAGGTGTGGTGCTGCACACATGCAGTCCTGGGATTTAGGAGGTTGAGGCAAAAGGAGTGCAAGTTTGAGGCCAACCTGGGCTCCATAATGAGACTCTTCACTTAAAAAACAAAAAGCAAACAAATAAAACCCTACTGGGTTACTTTTGATATAGAGTGTTTGTTAGTTGTTGTTAGATACTGTCGAATCAGGTCAGACTCATAGTGACCCGATATACAACAGAATGAAACACTTCCTGACATGGTGCTGTGCATACAGTCTTTTTTATGTTTAAGCCTATTGTTGGAGTCACAGTGTCAATCTATCTAGTTGTTGTTGTTGTTAGGTGCCGTCGAGTCAGTATCCGACTCATAGCGACCCTCTGTACAACAGGGGAAACACTATTGTCAGTGCTTCTCTGCTGTTAATAGGGTTTTCAATGGCAGATTGATTTTTGGGAGGGGGTTGCCAGGTCCTTCTCCCAAGCCTACAGCTTCTGGTGTTCCTAGGCGGTCTTCCATCCAGGTACTAACCAGGCCCGACCCTGCTTAGCTTCCGAGATCTGACAGGATCAGATGCCACAGGGCTACAGCTGCAGGTCTATCTAGTTGAGGGTCTTCCTTTTTTTCATTGACCTGCCATTCTCCCAAACATGTTGTTTTCCAGGGATTGGTCCCTCCTCTATCCAAAATACGTAAGACTCAGTCTACCCATCCTTGCCTCCAAGGAGCACTTTGGTTGCACTTCTAGGACAGATCTGTTGTTTCTTTTGGCAGTCTATGGTATAGTCAGTATTTGTCTCCAGCACTATAACTCAGAAGCAATAGAAGACCATAAAATGTACAGGAATATCTGTATTCCTCTGTTCCCTCTTGGTAGAAATTCCATATTGTGGTTCAAGTTCCTACTTCAGAACTTTTGTGGTGGTGCTCGTATTTTAGAGAAGTATTTCTGAGGGCACACGTATATTATTGGTGAACTAAAAGAAAATGATGTGCATAAGGGTTGTCTTTTGGGCACATGTGGAAAAGAAAGTTATTTCCTATACCTTCAGATCTGGCATACTTCTATGACCAAAAATATATATTTTCAGAATATTCTCCCTACTTCATAATAAAGTGGCAGAGAAGTTTTGGGATTCTTCTGCTAGGTCACAGAGTCTAGTAGAAGATTGTACTTACCTCCTTGCAGATCTGAATCAGTGTATTATTTGTTGTATAAATCAAATTAACCAGTGGCTCTTCAAGTTTCCTGCTTCCTGTTGATTTCCTCCAGGCACAAAGTAGGTTCAAGGAGAAGAATTCCTTCTTACCTTTTAATATTTTGAGCTGCGTGTGTTTAGGATTCAAAGTATTTTTGGTGCTCATTGCTTATCTGGGCTGAAGATTATCTCATGTGACAGCATAGATCCCTTGTTTTGGAATTGCCATTACTTTCTAGAACAGCCATCCTGTACAGCTGCCAACATGCCCTGGATCCTCTTGCTTCATATTACAGTGATACTGCTTTGTCAGGGTAGAATTCAGCCTCACAGGGCTGGAGTCAGTCTCTGCTGACCTCATGCCACAGTACAGCATGTTCAAATCTGAGAGAAACCCGAGGGTTATTCGGCATATTCCTCCTCTTCTTCCCTCACAAGCATGGAACCCTCACTTTCCTCGGAAACCGTATGTTGTATATGTGTGTGTATCTGTCTTTTTTAAAATCTTTCTCTTTGCTATAGTTGTACAGCTTTAAGTGGGGGCTGGTTGAATGATGACACGGGAAACGGACTGAGCTGCTGAAACTTAGCACTTTTCAGCAAGAGGTCTCAGCCAGGGGTATGTGCTATTTTAAGACCACGAGGCTAAAATAATAGAGAATCATGTTATATGTTTCCTGTTGTTCATAGCTATTTGAGCAGAATGCAGAGGGTGCTCTGTGGCTAAATGGGCATGCTCAGATCATCCTGGAATGCCCCAACTCTGCTGTGTAAGGGACTGCTTCAGTAAAGAATAAATGTCATCCTCACTGACTGGGGCTAAATAGTTACTGGAAAACAAGCATTTCCTTCGGTGAACAAAAGAGTTTCTTTTGCCTTTGCAGTTTGGGAAAAGCTTGGGTTAAATTTGAAGTTGCCAGGAATGCATAACAAATAGGAATTTGGGATAAAGCCAATTTGAAATGTTTCTCACATTTTAAAAACGGGTTCTTATCACTTAGCTACTTGTTTTCAGAGTATTTTTCTCAAGGACTGTAAAACAGTATACACATATTTCAGTGTTAAATTTTTGTTCAGATCAGTAGAGCCAGTCCCTGAGATACAGCTGGACAGGAAGGTGATCCAGCTTTATGCAGTATTACCACTGTTCTCACATTTCAGCCTTAGTCTCGAATAGAAAACCGAACCTATCGCTCGATTTTACCATGATTTTTGAATTATTTTTATAAATGACATGTAGATATTTTCTAAGATGAATGCTAAAGCAAAGCAGATTAATTTTGAAGTTAATATTCATCAATATCGTTTGCTGTTTGTCAGTTGGATTTAAGATCCAAACAGTTTTCACTATGAAGTTTGATACTGAATTACTTTCTTACGCCTTCTGGTTGATAATTTCAGTGCCAACTTTGTTAACAGCTTTGTGCCTGTGGTCTGTACTCTTCTTTTTGTTTGTTCTGAATCTTGGATTCAAAAACCTGGCACATGTCATGTTTGTTCTGAGGTTGTAAAAGGTCAGTTTACCTATCCATGTTTTATTAAGAATGCTGGCCCTGGGTGAATGCAGTGATCGAAAGGAAAGAATTCATAGGAGAGCCCTAAAAAGGCAGGGGGTGAAGACCAAAGGAAGTCAACTCTTCTCCACCAGTGACAGTCAGGGGGAAGGGCAACATGAAACATAACTTCAGCATTTTTAGTTGATTTTATTTTATCTGGTAATTGCATTAACTCATGAGAGCAGATAGTTTTCTAGGACTAGAGGTCTACCTCAATGGTAGACTCCTTACCTAGGATGTGTGAGGCCCTGGCTTCCATCACTAGCACTGCCAAGGAGAGAATAAAAAAGAGCAGAGCATTTTCTAAAACATAGCACCTAAGTGAGTGATTCTAGATTACATTGTTTCTTTACTTCCCTATTCATGACTCTCTTACTCAAGCTAATGACCCACTGTGGTAAACTAAAATATTCTCACTGAAGCAATGATTAAAATGTTTAGAAATGAGAGACTTGCTTCCAGCATCTGAAATTCTTAATATGACTATCGAGGTATATCAGAGTGCTGTAGATTAGGATTACATAGATGATCTTGCATAAAATCACAGCATGGGTTTGTAATGAGTTCTTTCTAAACCACAATGAATATTTTGGAGGAAGACTTGAGAGGGGAAGTGTAACTGACTCTAGGAAACAAGTGGAGAGTTTTAGGAAAGTGAAACACTATAGGATTGTTTTTGTTAAATTTGTCTATTTTAATATGTAGGATTATAGTATTCCCAGATATTGACCAGTTCTAAAGATGAATAATTCCCTTTTTCCTTTCTCAGTAACCCTGCAGTGCCACATATGTTTATGTAATATAGATATTCCAGACAATTCTTTGGCAATGTTGTCTAAGTTTTCTATATACATGTTCAAAATTTATAGTGGCAATTTAGAGCATACGTGTATAATCATATACCTTTTTTTTTTTTTTTTTTTTTTTTTTTTTTTTTTTTTTTTTTTTTTTTTTTTTTGAGTACTGGGGAGCTGAACCCAGGACCTTATACATACTTTGTGAGTGCTTTGCCACTGATCTGCACCCCCAACCCGCTTTTTCATTTTTTAAGACAGTGTCTTGCTAAGTTACACAGGCTTTGTCTGGCCTGGAACCTGCAATCCTCCTGCCTCCACCTCCTGAGTTGCTGTGATAA
>VMDO01032961.1:0-18444 GCA_007922755.1 Pedetes capensis
AGCATCAATTCTTTTTCTGTCTCTCTTGTTCAATGTCCAGCTTTCACAACCATATGATGTGACTGAAAATACCATGGCATGAGTCAGACGCACCTTCGTCTTCAATGTGACATCTTTGCTTTTCAATACTCTAAAGAGATCTTTTGCCACAGCTTTTCCTAGAGCAATGCGTCTTTGGATTTCTTGACTGCTGCTTCCATGGAGGAAACTGAGACCAGAAGAAAATGCTTTTTTTCCGATAATAAGTGGTTTTCAAGGCACCCATTCATGTATTCATTCATTTGTTCATCCAATAGTGGGTGAGCACCTGTAAGCCGATGCTGTTTTGAGTCCTGGGTATATATGGACCAGCTCCTAGGGTGCTTACATAAGTATATATGTGGAGGAGGGACTAGGCCATAGAAAGAGAACAGATTAACTGCTAATTTTATCTCAGCGGTAAGCGCTGTAAAGAAAGGAGACCAAGGAAGGAGATTCTTTGGGCGATGGGGGGAGGTTTGGGCAGGACTTTTCTGCCAGGTCCATTTCCACTCATGATGGGTAGACTGAGTCCCCACATGAGGAAGGCTACCTTTAAAAGGCATCAGAGGGAAAATCCACGGAGAGGGGAAAAAGTACCTCAAAGCCTTTGACGGGAAAGTCCACCCAGAGGGGAAGAGTACCTCAAAAAAGGGTCTCTTCATGGAGAGGGACTTGGAATATTGCCTTTTCTTTTTCCTAAATTTGAATTGGTCACTCTTTCCTTCATATAGTAAATTTCTGGGAACTACTAATGAAAGACAAGTAATAAGTGTAAATATATAATCTTCTGACTCCCTGAGCCGTGCTCATTCAGATTGGGAGCTATAAAAGCCCTAACAGACTTACAGTAAAAGAATTCTTAAATGACTTCCAACAGCTTAAACTCCTTGAGTTAACACAAACCAAAGTTTCTATACCAGCAGCCCTCCAGCAAGCAAAACAATCTGGTAAGTCAGAACATCCATCCCAGTAAGCAAAACAATCTGGTAAGTCAGAACATCCATCCCAGCAAGCAAAACAATCTGATAAAATAGAACACCCATTTTTCTTATTGTGAACTTAACAGGGTGACACATTTACTATAGTTTAGCTGCCCCTAGTTCCCAGATAAGAATAGAGTGATTTACAATAGTTAAACTACCCCTAGTTTCCACATAGTTCAGAGTAGTTTATAGTAGTTAAATTGCCTCTAGTTCCCACTAAAAATAGAGTAATCAATAACTTAGATGTAGAACATAAACATAGTCACAAATGCTCGGGTCATCTTAGTTCCAAGTAAACACAATTTGTCTCTAAGTTATCTCTTGCTCTGATCACCGTGTAACACTTTGTGATAACTAATGAAATGATTATTGATAAAACCTTGTTGTAATCCATCAATGCTGCCAATTCCCTTTGTCCTTTTTCTGACCTTCCATATGGTTTAGTGAATTTTAGTTTCTGTATATAAGGCTGAGCTATTTGGGAAATAAACGGAACAGATTCACACTGCCTCCGAGCTGCTGTGACTGCTGTTACCCAGCCGCCGACTCCTCATCTGCTTTCGGGAGACCCTGCATTTAATCTAGGCTGCAGCTGGACTGTGGCACTTTTCCAAGGAGATAACATTTAAGCTAAGGCCAAAATGATGAAAAAGAACCATCTATGTCAAGATACTGAGGGAGACTGTGTTAGGTAGGGGGACACCCAGGGTCCAGAGGCACAAAAGTCCTATAAGTAACAAAGTCATCCACATAAACAAGACAAGCAAGGAGAAAGTAAACTATTGGTCGGGAGGAATGGGATGGGGGGATGGGGGTCATGAGGGGTTAATGGGAGAGATGAACATGGGCAGTGGGACAATGATGTGCATGTATAGACCCCTTTGTGGGGCCCCATGTGGAGGGAGGGAGGTGGGCTGTTGGGCTGGATCCTGCAGGCTTGGTGTGTGGAGACGAAGACCTCCGAGGCTGTTGAAAGTTTAAACAGAGGAGTTAAAAGATCCAACTTACATTTTAAAAATATAATGCTGAATGCGACATGGAGTGGCATGCAAAGAAGCAATAGGGGAAGCAGCGAGGTTCTGGGGCCTCTGCACTGTGGCCAGACAAAGAAGGATATGGCCTAGAATAGCTGGAAGATGAGCAGGAGCAAGGAACAGATTTAGGTTATATTTCCGAGGCAGAACTGCTGGGGCTGTGGGCGGATTGGAAGTGGGGGTGAAGGCAATCGAGAAAGTGATCAGAAGGACTGAGCTTCAGCTTGAGCAAGTAGGTCAGACCATTCCTGAGGTAAGGAAGTCTCGAGAAGAGGCGGCTGGGGACGTCAGATAAAACAAAACCCAGAGCAAACAAACAGAAAAGGCGCAAGAGTGGACCCAGGTGATAGGCAATAAATGAAGGCCTCACCCAGAAGCTGACACTCAAGGTGAGATCTGAAAGGAGGGAGGAGCCTGAGGAGAACATTCCAGAGAGGTGCGAAGGCTCAAGGGAGGAAATGGCCCGGCATGTCAGTCAGCAAGTCAGAGGGAACCAGATGGAGCCCTGGCGCCTTCAGGGCAGGGATGAGGTATCGAAAAAGGGGTTTCTGCTTTTCATACCACAAGTTAGATGTGAGGAAGAGATTCTATTTTTTTTCTTCCCTCTGTAACTGACCTGATTTTTCTCATAGGAGCTGACAGAAAGCAGGAACCAGGACTTAAACCTGCCATTTAATTCATGCCTTTCACATAATTCCCTGTCCTTTGCACCCATAGTTCCTTGTATCTGGAATGTTCTTCCCTGCCTCTTCACACCTTTCAGACCTCACTTAAAATGTCAATACTGAGTGGGGCCTTTGTTTACTGCTTAATAAAATGAATCTACTTCTGTTTTTCCTGAAGCTGTTTTTATATCATAAAGACACTTGCACTTCCATGTTTATTGCAGCACTGTTCACAATTGCAAGGTTATGGAACCAACCTAGATGGGTTTTTACACACACACACACACACACACACACACACACACACACACACACCCCATGGAATACCACCAGCCTTAAAGAAGAGTGAAATTACAACATTTGCAACTATAAAAGAAATATCACATACTTTCACTTAGATGCAGAAGCTAAATGTGGTTATAACTTTTTCAGTTCTGTTAGACTTTGTACATCATTATTGCCTATCTATTATTATTATTATTATTATTATTATTATTATTATTATTTTAAATTTATTTGTTGCTTGGTGAAAAACTTTTTTCAAAGATTAGGACTCTTTACCTTTAGAAAGGACTTGTACTTACAAATTGTGATGTTTAATGTATTGTAGTCATAGTGTAAAACATTTGTTAACATTCATTTAAAAATGGTTAATAATCATCAGCTTTATTAAAAAAAGAAAATAAAAGTTTAGGCTGAGTGAAAAAAGTCTGTTACAAGAAAGCACATATTGTATGGGTCTGTTTATTTGAAATATCAAGAATAGGCAAGTCCATAGGGACTGGTAGCTATATAGGGGTAGGTGTGGGAGTGAGAATTTATACCTAAGTGGACAAGGATTCTTTCTGGGATTATCAAAAAGTTATAAAACTGATTAAAAGGATAGTTGCACAACTCTGTGAATATACTAAGAGCCATTAATTGTATACTTTAAACGCATAAATTGTATGGTATGTGAATTGTCATTAAGGCTGTTTTAATAAAATTAATAAATAAAATGAGCCTACTCCTGTTTTTTCTGATCTTGACACCTATTCATTTTTTCTAGTAGGTGAGTTCTCACCTCATCCAC
Source organism: Pedetes capensis (assembly GCA_007922755.1). Taxonomy (NCBI): domain Eukaryota; kingdom Metazoa; phylum Chordata; class Mammalia; order Rodentia; family Pedetidae; genus Pedetes; species Pedetes capensis. The sequence goes on from VMDO01032961.1 coordinate 3,776, forward strand.
GCTTTCCCCAACCAACCAACCTGCTCCTTTCCAGACTTCCCAGTCTCAGGAAATGGTCCCTACTAGTTGCTTAGGTTCCCCTCCTTGGTCTTCTTTTCCTTAGATGACCTCCAGATTGTATTTCTTTTCACATAGTCCTCCTCACAATGGTATTGGGAGCCTCACGTGGTGTCCAGGCAGCAGGGTGGAGAGAGGCTCAGTTGTCTGGCTGCCTTCTGTCTCCATGGAGATGCTCCTGAGTGGGCAGTGGGGCTCCTCAGTTGGGCAGTGGGGCTGCGGGCCCTTTGCTGCTCTGCCTCTGGAGATTTCTGTCTGTTCTCTGGGTTCAGTTGGTCTGGAGGTCCTTGCTGGAGCCCCCCATTCCATCCTTGGTCTTCTCTGAGGCCACTGTTCCTGAAGTCTGAAGGCTCCGGGTACTGTCAGCTTGATGTTCTCCAGGGTCACCTCACCAATGCTGTATGGTGTCTTTGCCAGCAGAAACATTATCTTTTCACATCCTTCATGAGGTTGATTCTGTGCCCCCTGAGAACTAAGTAAGCCTCTGGGTAACAAGGCCCTCCTACTACCTACCTGTCTTGTGCTCCCCACTTTTACTTAGCTCTGCTCATTCATTGTTTCCACCCTTAGGAAATCACCTTGACATTTTGGTTCTAACTGCCATGTTTCTCATTGTTGCTTTTGTTGTTAGGTGCCATTGTGTGGATCTGATTCACAGTGGCCCTCATAGGGATTTCAATGACTGATTGTTTTGAAATTGCTTTGGGAGTGGATTGCCATGTTCTTCTTCCATTTTTAGGTCACTGGAGATTGAACCCAGGGCCTCAGAGAGCGCAGAGCTGCACTCTACCAACTGAGCTAAATCCTATCCCAGCTCTTTCTTATGGTGACTTTGAAATGTTTGCAAATTCTTTGATACTTTTTCCATAAACAGGTTCATTGACACTTCCCTTGACCCTGACTGAGGCTTTTCGACTCTTTCATGAAAAGAACACAGAGAAATGATACTGTGTAAGGTGAGGTTGAATGAAAAAGTTATTTACTTGGGTCATCCCTAACTTATTGATGAAGGTACTTACTGCTATGAACCTACCTCTTAGAACTGCCTTGCTGTATCCCATAAACTTTGGTAGGATGTGTTCTCATCCTCATTTGATTGAAGGAATTTTTAAATTTCTGCTTTCTTTGATAACCCATTGATTGTTCAGCAGTGTATTAGTTAATCTCCAAGAATTTGTAAAATTTCTGAAATTTTTCTTGTTTTTTGAATTCTAATTTTATTTCCTTGTGATCTGATAAGGTACAGGGGATGGTTTCTAATTTTTTGCATTTGTTGAGGCCATTTTTGTGTACTAAAATGTGGTCTATCTTAGAAAAAGTTCTATTTGGTGCTGATAAGAATGTGTATTCCTAATCAGATAGATGGAATGTTCTGAAGACATCTGTAAGTTCCAGTTGATCTATGGTGCCATTTACGTTCATCGTTTCTCTGCTGATTTTTTTGTTTTGATGACCTGTGTCCTGGTGAAAGTGGGGTATTGAAATCTCCCATAATTATAGTATGTGATCCAATGTGTTCCTTTATTTCCAATAAAGTTTGTTTTATGAAGCTAGGTGCCCCAGCATTTGGAGAATATTTATTAAGTATCATTATGGGTTCCTTGTTGATTGTTCCTTTTAGTAATTTGTAGTGTCCTTCTTTGTCTCTCCTGATTAGTTTGGAATGGAAGTTTAATCTCTTTGAAATTAGTATCACAACTCCTGTTTTTTTTTCCCCCTTGCTTGGCATATTGTTTTCCAACCTGTAATTCTAAACCTTTTATAGTTTTTATGGGTTAGATGAGTCTCTTGGATGCCACATATTGAGGGCTTATGTTTTTTAATTCAGTTGGCCAGTCTATGTCTCTTAATTGGTGAGTTAAGATGGTTTACATTAAGAGTAATTATTGAGAGGTACAATAAATAGGCATCAATTTGGTACTTGTTACTGGGTTTTGATTCATATTTATCATATTTTTTTCTTTATTTCCTCTTATGTTTATTGTTCATTTCTTTGATATTGTTTATGGGGTTGTCTCACCTCCCCCATATGTGGATCCTCTGCAATGCTGGCTTGGTGGCTACAAATCATCTGAACAAGGCAATATCATGAAATGTCTTGCACTTACCATCTACTATGAAAGATAACTTCACTGGATAATGTAATCTTGGTTAGCAGCTATTCTTTTTCAGAGGTTAGATTATGTAGGGAAAAATTGGGAGGAAATTGGCAAAAACTCCCAAACTGGGAAAATGGCATTTGAATATCTGGTTTGTAAGTTAGAAATCTAGGAAAAATGAAAGTAACTTGGTTGCATGTTTGTACAAAACCCTTCCTGATGGGACAATTGGACTGAAAGCTGATTGGCTCAGGCCATTCCATGGGCGAGCTACATAAAGAGCTGCGCTGTCGCAGCTCGACGCTTTTAGGCACAGCTCTTTAGGCCCCCTTTTTGGCACCTTTTCTGCGCCTTCTCTCCAGTTCCTGCCCAGACCACCGATGAGGAAACACCTCCCCTGCTGCTCTTCCCCGGAACTTTGGTGAGGAAAAAACGCTCTCCCTTCACAATCATCACCAAGGAAAACAACCTGCTCTCTGTCTGACCACCAACGAAGCAACAGCTGTCTCCTCGTGACCAAGCAGACGACCAACACAGGTGTTTGCCCCTGGAAGGCAAAAGCGCCTGAGGCTTTTCCTTTCTCCCGTCTCTTCCGGGGTCCTGAGGGCTGCAGGAGTCTGCGCCTCTCACCTGAGGGTCCCGAGTGAATTGTGTTTAGTATCTGTGTGCGTGGTGGCGCAGCCCATCCGAACCTCCAGGCCGGACCGGGAGGCGTGTGCCCCACATAGAGTTGGTGCCTGAACGTGGGGCCCAACATAGTTGGTGCCTGAACAGGGACCTCACACAAAAGTGGGGGACCCACATGGAATGTGAATAAAGACCCTCATCCCGAGAGGGGACCCTGAAAAAGGAGAAATCCCCATCCCGAACGGGGAATGGAAAAGAAAAGCAAAAAGCCCTCTCCCGAGAAGGGTGCTTAGAGGAGGAGTGAAAACAGCTGTGCTTCATGGAGAGCCAGACAGGAAGCCATACTGGAGGCCATGAGGACAACGAGCAGGGACTATGATCAACGGGCGGAAGGCCAACGGGTCCGTCCGCAGCAACAGAAGTAAGTGCCATTTTGGGAGAGCACATGGTCAGGCATAGGTGTATGCAGCCCTAGGCAAGGACCCTAAGTCTGGGGACCAGTCTGTGTAGGTGCATAGGGGAGGCATACACTTAGGAAAGACCAGGAGAGAGCATAAAGAATGGAACCTCCTGGCAACGGGAAGATATAGAAAGGCGAAAAGCGGCTTGGCAGGGCCAAAGCCTAATGTAAAAAGGAGGCCAAGAGCTTCTGTTAGAAAGGGCCAGAGAAAGGTCTGTGAAGGGGCCAAAGGGCACCGAGGAAAGGCAGGAAAGGAGCCTGCCACAAAGAAAAGGAGCAAAGGACTCTAAGGAAAGGCAGGAAAAGGGCCTGCCGAGGAAGGGAGGAAAACAGGAGAAATCAAGAAGTGTAGTGTACCTCTCGTGAGTTAAAGAAAAGTGATAGCCATGGGAAGCAACAAAAGTAAAATCTCGAAAGAGCAATGGAAAAGCCTAAAAGCCCAATTAAAACAGGGTGTGCAGAAGGTGAACAAAAAGGAAGCACAAAAGTTTTGGAAAGAGGCACTAGCAATAGCACCGTGGCTAGCCGCGGAGGATTTAGAGAAAATGGAGGTATGGGAAGAGGTAAATGAAGCAGCTAGAGCAGCTGTGTGCAGAGGAAATAGTAATGTGTCGCCAGCATTATTTAAAGGGTTCGAGGCACTTAGAGCCATGAAAAACGGCAGGAAAGCGCCAATGAGAGACATGTGGCACAGGCCAACATGGCGCTGGATACAGCGGAGGTACTTCAGGAGCTGAAGGAAGTTATTATTCAAATGAGGGAGGCGAGACCCCCAAGAAGGGAGGGGCTTCCATCTAGAGCTGGACCCAGGAAGGAGGAACTTCTGGATGAAGTCAGACATCAAGGGGAGGGGCTTAGGACGGAAGCCAGACCCAAAAGAGGGGGACTTCACCTGACACCGGAAATGAGGGAGGAGCTTCCGGTGGAAGCACACCCCCAGGAAGTACGCTCAAGGGGCGTGCTCTACCCGAGCCAAGGTCAACTTGCCCTGGCAAGCACAGGGCCTTGGACAGGACAGCCTATAGGCATAGGCAGTTATGGGCCACAGGCATACCCGGTCAATGTAATACTAACTCCAGAGCGCCCACAAATGTGGTACCCATATGAGTCCAAGGACTTAAAGGACTTAAGGGCGGCTGTTAGGGGGGATGGACCACACTCCCTATGGATGAAAACACTCCTTAACAGTCTCGCTGTTAGGGCAAACACTCCGCAGGATTGGAGAGACCTAACAAGGGCAGTTCTTCCAGGGTCCACTTTCATCCAGTGGGAAGCTCTATGCCGGGACAAATGTAAGTAGCAAGCCAAGAGAAACGCCCGGACGGGGGTAGATATTGGAGCGGACTGCTTTTTAGGAGAAGGTCCTATATACTCAGTGGTTACAAGGCAAGCAATGGGGCCAGCACAGTCATTTGACCAAATAAGAATATGTGCCCAGAGAGCGTGGGATAGGCTACCAAGAGAAGGGGCAACACCAAGTTTAGTGTCGCTCAGACAGAGGCAAAATGAACCATTCGTGGACTTTGTTGACAGGGTCAATAAGAGTCTGGAGCATAAGGTTATTCATGAAGGTGCAAAAGCAAAACTGTTTAAGCACTTGGTGTGGGATGGCATGTCCAGTGACTGCAGGCAAGGCTGCCAGGGCCTAAAGAATGGGACCCTGGAGGATTGGATTGTGGCCACGCAGGATGTGGGTTCCACGACCTAAATTGCCACAGTCATGGCCAGAGCCTTCACTGACCAAGCAGCAGACAGCATTGCTGAGGCCTTTACTGTAATTGCAGAGAGATTCAAAGACAGGAGACCCGGCAGATGTAATAACTGCGGGGGGAAAAGGGACATTGGTGGCGGGAATGCTCAAAAAGGCAGGAGGGCCCAGAAAAGATAGGAGGGAGGAACAATCTGAGGAGACTGACAATAGGCCTCGTGGTCCATGCCAGCGATGTGGCAAAATGGGCCACACTGAGAAAATGTGCTGGTCTAGGTACCATAGGGATGGCACACCCCTCCACAAACCTTTAAACAGGGTGGGCCACCTTCTAGCCCAGCCACAAAGGAAGGATAAGGAAAGGCCACAGGAAAAGATAACAACCAGACCCAGAGAAACAAAACAGAGACCTCTGGAGGACCAATGTGAGGTCACGGACCAGAAAAGAGAAAAGCCACAGAGACCTCCAGAGAATACAAATAAGGACAAGAGCAAGGAAAAGGAAAAGCCACAGAGAGATAGGGACAGGCTCCAGGTACACTGGACTGTACCTGTGGAGGCTGAACTGAAACTTAAAACTGATGCCTCAGCAAGTAATAAAGGCTCCAATAATGATTTTAAAAATTTAGGATTGCTGGGTAACAAAGAATCAAAAATGGCAGGATCTGACAAAGTATCTATGTTAAAGGAAGAACATCAATTAGTTAAAATCTGTTTTGTACAAACAAATCAAAAGGATCAATCGACTGACTGTGTAAAGGATGACAATGTTGAAGAAAATAAATATAAAACAGAAAAGCTCAAATGTAAGGCAAAGGAGCTCAATAATGAAATGGACAAAATTATAAATGTCAAAGATGCATGTTCTAACAATGGGTTAACTCTTGTTAACGAATCAACTGTAAAATGTTCTTGGTGCCTTTTACAACATTCTAAAGAAAAATTGTTAGATGTAATGTCTTATCAACATGAGTTTTGTATGGATTGTTTACAACCATACCTAAAAGAAAAGACCTCTCCAGGTGCAATAGATATTCAATGCATGAACAATATAAAGCCATATGTAAAAGGTATTGCTTCTGTAATAGAGTGGACTGATGGAAATTACAATCACATGACATATGTTAAGAAATGTGAGAAAATGGTTTTCAATCTAAATCTGTTAAACTGTAAATTTAGGGAAAAGAAACCTTGGAGCCAAAAGGCTCTTGCTGATGTTCCCATAAAATTAGTACAATAACATTGTATAAGTTTGTATCTTCAATAGTAACTACAATGCCTTTAAATATTGAGGGTCCTGCTAAGTCAACATATGTTGAGGATACTGTTCTGACTTCTTTCTATAAAGGCTATGAGATCTCAATGGATAATGAGGGAAAAATAAGAGTTAAAAAAGACAAGGAGCCTAAGAGAGCCCTTATGGCACCAACAATTGTGACTATAACCAACAGCACAGGTATTCCCTACAATCCCCAGGGACAGGCCATAGTGGAAAGAGCCCACAAAACTTTAAAAAAAACAATTAGAAAAGGAAAAAGGGGGAAGGAAGGGGGCGTACCCACCCAATGTAATACTTAGTAAAGCCTTAACAACTATTAATATATTTAATATTCAAAAACACGAAAATAGGCCCAGAGCGAAAAAGCACTGGGGACAGATGTGAAGGCCACCGGAAATTTTGGTTTGGTGGAAGGACCCTCTCACTGGAAAGTGGAGGGGGCCTGACATGTTACTAACCCAAGGCCGAGGTTCGGTGTGTGTTTTCCCACAGGGGGAGGACAAGCCAATTTGCATCCTGGGGCGAAATGTCCGGAGAGCAAAGGACGCCGAGGGTAGTAACACCAAAAAAGGGGACAAGGACTTGGACAGTGAGCCACGAACTTCCAAACTCCCAGGGAACCATTGCGGAAGAGGGGGCGTGAAGAATGTAAGGGCTGATGGAGGGAGTGGTGAAACTGAGGACAGCTCAAACAACGAACCCAAAAGCAATAACGACAGCAGAAAAAACCACCAAACTGGGTGAGGCCACAAAAGGAAAAAAGGGAGCAATGCCAAAAATTGTAAAGGGTACCCTAACACTGTTAATAATGGTGCTCCATTGGCAGCATCTGCCATGCCAATGGCAACAGCTGTGGAGCCAATTATGGTAATAGAGGTAAATGTAACACAGGTAAATGATGCCATAAGTAACAGCTGTGTTTATTGGGCATACGGTACCCAACCCACCACTCAACAGGGTGGTCACTTGGGATGACGTACCGGTAACTGTTTATACCAATGAAGTGCCATGGGTAGTGGGACCTTAACTACCCAAGAGGCCCGCTAAAGCCAGAGGAGGAGGTAAAAGTCATCAAGAACTATAGTGTGGGAAGTGAATGTGTACCTATATGTATAGGGGAAAGGAAAGGCACTCCTTGACAGTGGTCAATAAGATCTGGCCAATGTCAAGCGAGGAGAGGTTGTATGTTCCAGCATTTGGGTCAAGGAAAGGCAAAGAGGTGTCATGGATGCCAAAAGGCATGGATCGGAGCCCATATAAATAGAGTAATTACATAAAGAAAATGAGGGTGTTCATGAAAGTCCCTGAGAAAAAAATGGGGTGGGAACACACAGGTTTAGAGAAAGAGCTCATAGAATTGGCACATGCATTGTTAAAAGTATGTTATGGACTACAAACTAATCCCACCTTCACTCCAGGTAACAGAAAAGGCACCTCCACAAGTACACCTGTGGAAGTTGGTGGCCACAATTAGACCTCCTTGGGCACTTCAGACCCTGGTAAAAAGGCTAGAATGAAATTAAGAGCTTGTGTATGACTCCTATATGTAATGTTAAGAGGGGAGACAAAATGGAACAAGATGGATGCGTCAATCTTTTCTAAACAATGTAAATTGTATGCCTGTGTAAATACCTCTTTGAATATGGACTTTAAAAAAGAGAACATCTATTTGTTATGTGTAAGAAAGGGAATTTGGGTACCAGTTAGACAACATCGACCATGGCAAGACTCACCAGCCTTGGCCTTGCTCCAGGGAATTGTTAAAAGACTTTTAAAACTGCTATATTATATGTTATGATTATTGCTGTATGCCTTATGATTACAATTGTATGTATAGTCACCAGAAGAGTTCAAAATGTAAGATGTGATATAAATGGTCAGGACTTAAAACATTCTATAACGGTACAATTATTCAGAGAACATGTCCATCAAACTAAAAACATTAAAAGAAAAAGAGGGATGTGTAGGGAAAAACTGGGAGGAAATTGGCAAAAACTCCCAAACTGGGAAAATGGCGTTTGAATATCGGGTTTGTAAGTTAGAAATCTAGGGAAAATGAAAGTAATTTGGTTGCACATTTGTACAAAACCCTTCCTTATTGGATAATTGGACTGAAAGCTGATTGGCTCAGGCCATTCCATGGGCGAGCTACATAAAGAGCTGTGCTGCGGCAGCTCAACCCTTTTGGCACAGCTTTTTAGGCCCTTTTAGGCTTTTTGGCACACCTTTCTGTGCCTTCTCGCCTGTTCCTGGCCCGACCACCGATGAGGAAGCACCTCTCCCGCTGGTCTTCCCCGGACCTTGGGTGAGGAAAGAATGCTCTCCCTCTGCAATCCTCAACAAGGAAAAGAACCTACTCTCCATCTGATCACCGACGAAGCAACAGCTGCCTCCTACTGACCACTAAGATGACCAACACAGGTGTTTGCCCCTGGAAGGCAAAAGCGCCTGAGGCTTTTCTTTTCTCCCATCTCTGCCGGGGTCCCCAGGGCTGCAGGAGTCTGTGCCTCTCACCTGAGGGTCCCGAGTGAATTGTGTTTAATATCTGTGTGCACGGTGGCGCAGCCCATCTGAACCTCCAGGCCTGATTGGGAGGCGCGTGCCCCACATAGAGTTGGCGCCCGAACGTGGGGCCCAACAGATTATGTCTGTCCAAACTTTCTTTGCCTTTAATGCTGTTGTTGAGATGTCTGCTATAATTCTGATGGATTTGCCTATGTAATGAGTTGATGTTTCTTCCTTGCAGCTTTCAGGATAGCTTCTTTGCAATCTAAATTTAGCATTCCAATTATAATGTGCTGTGAGGAGGATCTGTTTTGGTCTCCTCTGTTTGGGGTTCTGAACGATTCAATTGTATAAGTATCCAGCTCTTGCCTTAGGTTTGGGAAATTTTCCTCTAATATTTTTTTGAATAAATTTCCTAATCCTCTCAAGTTGTTTTTTGCTCCTTTATGGAACCCTTGAATTCTTAGGTTTTGTTTTCTCATTTTGTCAGAAATCTCTTGAAGATCTTTTTGATATTGTTTCCTCATTCTGTCTGTCTTGGCTTGTGAGTAAGTAATATCTTGTACTTGTTCTTTTGTTATAGTGATCCTGTTTTCAGCTTCATCTATCCTTGAGACTGATGATTCTACCATAATGCTGAGTTGATTTAATTTTCCTTTCATCCCTAGGATCACTGCTTGTTTGTTTATTTATTTACTTATTTATTTATTAATTCAGTGAGTCAGCAGATTTTGTGGTGGTGTCTTTCAGGTTTTGTTTTGTTTTGTTTTTTAAGCATATTTATAAGCAAGGTTCTGAATTCTCCTTCAGGCATCTCCAGAAATCTGGTTTCCCTGATGTTATCTGTTGAGGTGATTTGGTCTACAGGATCTTTCCATCCAGCATGTCCTTTCATGTTTTGTGTGTTTTTCTGCTGAGGCTTGCCCATTGATTAGTCTGGTTGTTAAGTCCCATCTCCTCTGTGTGTAAAGAGATTCTACCTGGCAGTGTTCCCTTGAATTTGAGTGATGATGAGCTGCTGGCACTTCTCTCTCCCTCCCCCACCCTGTGGTTTGCAGCCTCAGTGCCCAGTGTCTAGCTTCTCCTGCAAACTGTGTATTCAGCACTGCCCTCTCAGTTTCTCTCCATCCCCTGTGTTCCCAACTCCCATTGGTCTATAGCCTAAATCATGTCTTTTAATTTCCCCAGACCATGGCATTACCTCTCCATGTCACAAGCTCTACCAGGCCCCAGATGTGACTTTTTCTGAATAAGTTCTGCTAGGCTCAGGAAACCAGCAGCACCTGCCGCTCTTCACTGTCCCCTGGACTCTCCACTTCTCAGTTTTCCTCTCTCTAGCTTGTAGTTCCAATTGAACCAGGGCCAGGACAGCAAACTTCTCTCCCAGAAAAACAAACAGAAACCCCCCAAACTCAAAAACCAAGCCAAAACACAACCATTCCCATACTCATAGTCCCTCATTCGGCTTCTTCCCTGGAGAGTCCTGGAGACCTCTACTTTGACTGTCTTCCCTCCTACCAGCTGCCACTGTCTGAGAGGGCCCCCCTATACTTTTCTCATCTGAGCATCTTTGCCAGGCATCCCACAGTACCTCCTTCCTGACCCTTGCTGTCAGGGAATGTGGTGCTGCGTCCTTGGTGGTGCCTCCACACATAATCCAATTTTCATTGTTCACTGGTATAAACTTTCCTAACTGGTGATGACAGCATTATTTTGAGATTTCTCGATTCCACCACATGGAAAGGGGTTTTCCCTTCAGGCTCTCTTGGTGAAAGCTGGCAGGTCTGGGGAGTGGGGTTTTTGCACAGTGTTCCTCTGGTAGGGATGATTGTGGGATGTCCACTCTGCTGTCTTGGGCTGGACTGGGTTTCAAGGTACACTTGGCGACCCGCCCTGAGGCGTGACCCATGGGGTGCTGCTCTAGCAGGGTGGTGGTGTGTCACATCCAGTCATTCCGAGGCTTGTGGTCAAATGCAGAGCTCGCAGGCACCCAGATCTCACCTCAGAGAGCACAGCGCAAATGGTGGCAGCACAGGGAGGCGAGTTGAGGCTCTGTAGCCACCCTCTCTGACATGTCCTGATTTCGAGGCTCACTACTGATCTCACGCTGCGGTGAGTGGGATGATGGCACGTCGCCCCCAGTAGGTCTCATCCTTACCATTTTCTGAAGCAATTCCATAAGGCCTCTTTCATGAACGTCTTTAGTTTTATCCTCTGTCATCACAACACTCCATGCCACAGGTCGCTTTTGGTATGGCAATTTCTGTCAAATAAAAACATTACAATGTGTCCTCATCAACTTTATTCAGCAGATCTGGCACCATGCAACTTCTGGCTCTTTCCGAAAGTCACAGTGGCAGTAAAATGTAAACTTTTTGAATTGGTTCAGCACATAAAGGTAGCCACAACCGTGCAACTAAAGACACAAAAGAAGGCATCTAGAACTGGTTCTGAATGTGGCAAGAACAGGGGTTAAGTGTGTTTGAAACCAAGGGGAATATTTTGAGGGGGATTAATGGCAATGTGTGCTTTCCTATAATATTTTTTTGTGGTACTGGGGAGCCGATCCCAGGTCCTTGCATGTACTTTGCAAGTGCCCTGCCACTCTGCTGCACCCCCAGACACTGTTTAAAAAATTTTTAATCTCAAGACAGGATCTCACTAAGTTACACAGGCTGCCTCTGGCCTCAAACTCAGGATCCTTATGCCTCCACCCCTCAAGTTGCAGAGATTTCATGTGTGTGCCACTATGCCTGGCTTGTAATAAAAAAAAAAATTAAAGCTTCACCGTATCTTTTGATCATAGTTCACAATTTTTCCTTTTGTGCAACACAGGGGAAATTGTAACCATGACTGGACAACCTAAGAACAGGAGAATATACCTTGCTTACAGTAAAACTCCCAATTAATGGCAAGTTTGTTTTGAAGTGGAGCATTTTACAATTTCATCATAAATATTGGTACAAAGGTGTAGGCACCAGTGTTGCTGTCCCAGAGGAAGCCCAAATAACATTGAGTTTTGACTTTTGGGCTCTTCATGGATGTGAAGGATGAAAAGGCTTCCGCCAGCCTAGGACTGGTGTAACTGGATATGGGCAACAAAAGCCTTCCTGGGTGTGTCTTTTGGCAAAGAAACCCAAGAGCCTTTGGCTAATGAATATGAGGCTGGTAACTAGCTGGGCAAGTGGGAGGGAGGGTGAAGAAGGGGAGCTTTACTGTGATGTTGATCTGGCAGAAACTCTTCTAGGGCTAGGTGCCCCACCTCTATGCAGAACATGGGTGTGGTATGTTTGGGTGTGGGCTCTGTGTACCTAACAATTAAGGTAAGGATTTATCAAAGAAGGCAAATTGCCCACTGATAGGATCCCAGTGGCGTGGCTACCCAGGAGCCAGGCCCATCCTTTACAAGGGAGCCAGGAGGAAACTCTGTGTGACACGCATGACCAAGGTGGTGATAGGGCCATTAGTCTCAGGCTGATTAGGCTCAGCTGGCGGGTGAGTAGGTGTGAGTTGTGTTTCATATTACAATTACCTGAAAAATCCCTATAATTTTGCAGGACTATAGGAATCATTCATGCCAAGCTGAAAGTTTATAAAAACAATCATAATGAGCTAAAGCGCTTGTGGTGGAATAATAGTGTAAGATTCGTAACCTTTGTTTCTCTTCTATATTTCCTCCTTTCCTTTTTTCCATTCAAGCCCATAAAGTCTGTCCTTTACTTCCATGGTTGGGAGAAAAGCAGGAAATAGTCTGCATGGCTTCTTGGCTTTGGGAAAAATAAGATGTGAGCCAGAAAGTACACAAGCCACATATATTCTAGAAGCCTAGAACAAAAAAAGATTCCTCTGAGAACAGAGAGCAATTTCTTAGGGCTGGATGGAGGGAACATGAGAAGAGAGCTCCAAAGCCCCAGGGCAGAGAAGGAACGTGTCCTGAAGCTTTCAACACCCATCCATCTCCTCTCACACCAGGCATTGCTCTAAGAGCAGAGAACACACAGGTAAAAACCATGGCCCACAGGGAGCATATATGTTACTGACTATTTAGGCACATGAGGGGCTGGGGTTTAGCTCAGCTGGTAGAGTGCTGCTCTGTGCTATCTGAGGCCCTAGGTTCCATTGCCAGCACTGCAAAAGAGGGAGAAGGACTTGGCAGCCCACTACGGAAGCAATGGGCCATTGAAAACCCTATGAATAGCATAGAAGCACTGACATAGTGCTGGGCATGGCACAGTGAAGGAGTATTTCCTTCTGTTGTACATAGGCTCATCATGAGTTGAACCCGACACACCTACCAACAACAAAGTGCATAAGATTCTATGTGCAGACAATATTCTAAATGTGTAGTGTATATTTTCTTTTCACAATAATCCCCTGAGTTAGATGCTATGTTCCTACCTTACAAATGACAGTGAGACATTAACAAGTTATGCAACTTTCTGAGCTCATAGCTAGTAAGTAGAAGAGCTAGAATTTGAATCCAGACAAACTGACTGCATTTCCCTAGCTTCTATGCTACACCATTACTAAATTCCTAGGTAGAGCTTTGGGAACACGGAAAAACTCCAGCCTTGAGAAGGCTGTCTGGGGCAGGTTTACAAAAGCTCCCATTCCTACATAGATCAGGGCAGCAGTGGAACAATCTTGAAGTTCTAGGAGGCTTCACTAGGGATGATGGCTGTCTCAGGGGCACTCCCTCCCGCCCCCCGACGCTCTCCACTGCCTGAGATTTTAGGACCACAAGCTTTGCCAGAGGAGTGGAGCCCTGAGGCTGTGTTTTACCCCTACTCAGCACAATGGAAGAGCAAAATAAAAATTTAAGCTTAGTTAAAAGAGTAAAGATCACAACATAAAAGCCATTTTAAAAACAATAAAGAGATTAAATATCTTCTGCAGCTCTGCGTTTGTGGACTGAGATACAGCTACATACTCTGGGAAGTGGGAAGAATGTGGGAGGAGTTAAAAATCCTGACCTGCACCTCACATTTCTACTCCTAGTATTAGCGCATTGTAAAAGGAGGACCAAGGATTCTAAGGTTGCTAGAGATAGAGGACTAGTTATGTCAAAATATTCCTTCATTTATGCAGGGAAATGAGTTGTTAGAAGTCTATGTGGGAGTGGGAAACTCTGCATGGCTACCAACAGGTGTTGTTGTTAGGTGCCATTGAGTTGAGTCTGACTCATAGCAACCCTATGTACAACAGAATAAAACACTCTCTGACTCTGTACCAGGCACACGATCTTTTTTATGCTTAAGCCTATTGTTGTGGGCACTGTATCAATCCATCCAGCCGAGAGTCTTCCTTTTATTCATTGATCTGCCACTCTCCCAAACATGATATCCTTTTCCAGGGATTGCTCCCTCCTGATAACATGTCCAAAATACACCATATGCAGTCTAGCAACCTTTACTTCCAAGGAGCACTTGGTTGTACTTCTTCTAGGATGGATCTGTTGGTGCTTTTGGCAGTCCATCATATATTCAATATTTATCTCCAGCATCGTAATTCAAGAGCATCAATTCTTCCCCTGTCTCTTTCATTCACTGTCCAGTTTGCACAAGCATACGTTGCAACTGAAAATACCATGTCATGAGTCAGGCACACCTTCATCTTCAATGTGACATCTTTATTTTCAACACATTAAAGAGGCCTTTTGCAACAGCTTTTCCCAATGCAATGCATTTTTGGTTCCTTGACTGTTGCTTCCATCAGTGTTGATTGTAGAACCAAACAAAGCAAAATATTGGACAACCTCAATCTTTTCTCCACTTATCATGAAGTTGCTTACTGACCCAGTTGTAAGGATTTTTGTTTTGTTGGTGTTGAGGCACAATCCATACTGAAGGCTGTGGTCTTTGATCTTCATCAGTAAATGTTTCCAATCTTCTTCACTTTCAGCAAGTGGATTTGTGTCATCTGCATAACACAGGT